>VWZZ01006567.1:572367-586310 GCA_013399095.1 Psophia crepitans | reverse complement strand
TTTCCTTTTCCCTTTTCCCTTTCCTTTTCCCTTTCCTTTTCCCTTTCCTTTTCCTTTTCCCTCCCCTCCCTCAGGACGGATTTGTCCTGATGCCACCTCACAGCGCTGCAACCACTGTTTGCACGGGGAGAAGCAAACCACTGAGCTGGGAGGACAGATCTGAGATTTCTTTGGGCTTCTGGCTTAGAGCGGCTGGTTAAAGTCAAGTGTCCTAAATGTCTTGCTTCAACCTAGTCAGTGTTTTGGGAAATAGGTAGAAACATTTTGCATGTTGATGAAGTGCTGTTTGGTGATGGATGACACCTACAAGTACAGGGTTTGAGCACAGGAGTAACTCAGTGGGCTTTTTCCCTGTGACTGAGACATCAGCCTCTGCAGCCCCTCAAACATAAACTGGGGGACAACGCACTAACTCTTTCTGTACTTTTAATTGAATAGGACTGTTAAGCTGTTTGCTGGTTGCAAATGCCTGTTAATATCCACGGTTCTCATATGGAAATCTGTGAAACTGCGTCCGTCCTGCAAAATTGCACTAAGCCATCTTTCATCCTGCTACTTAGCAAGGACCTTTGGACCTTGTTTCTCGCCTCTTTTCCTCAGCTATAGCACTTGTCACTTGGTATTACGCATACTTGTAAATAACAGAAAATGAAAAAAGGTATTATCCAGGTAGAAGGTCATGGAAGTTTTACAATGTGGGCTTTGAATAACCCCAAATGATAATTACAGTGTTAAATTTATGTCTCTGTGTGTATGCATATATACACATATGTATATGTTTTTATAAATGTATTTTATATATATATAAAATATGTATAAAAACATTACAAACGTTTCCTTTTCCAGTAATGGCCAAGTTCCAATAATGCAAGATATAGCAGGAGTTTTGCTGTTAATATCAACAGTGTTGGATCATGCCAAGAGGATAAAATAAAAAGATAAAACTGTCATGTATGCTTTGTTCCCTGAATTGACTTTCTTTTGCTTTGCTCGTAAGGCTGGCCATCCTCCCTGAGAAGTGAAGGCATCTAATGAGGAAAGAAATCCTTAAGTGAAGACTTTGGTTCAAGCCAATCCTGCAGTTGAGAAGAAGGATGGGAAGGCTGCATGCAAAAAATAGAGCAGCTCTGACTTTGCCCAGAAAGCTTGTCAAGGAAAAAGCTCTTCAGAGCTGGTATTTTTGCACTACATATTCAGCATTCACAACAAACTCATACTGCCAAAACAACATGGATTGTAATCTGAATGGAATGAAACAGGGGCTGTGAAAGCTGAAGGGCCGGCTCCCTGCCCTGTTCTCCTCTCTCTGTAAAGGGACTGGAGGTTAGCCTGAGCGATCAGGTAGGGTAATTGAATTTCTGGTGGCATTTCTGGTGGTTTTAATCCACCTACAATTTGTTTATTGCATAAGAAGCATGTCAGGGAGCAGAAAGGGAATGCACAGGGAGTTCAGCAACACAGAGCCGATGGAGCGGTTCCGGGTGCTGTGACCAGGAGCAGGTTAAAGCTGTTGCAACTGTCATCACAGACCAAATACTCTGTCCCCAAGTCCCAGGGAAGGTACGGGCGGTGTGACACGCCAGGCACAGCGGAGAGTTTTGTTCTCCTTTTAACACCCTGAACCGTAAATGTGCATTTGCAGACTGTTATCTGTGGGCCTTGCCAGAGATATGTCATCTGATTATGCATGTAGGTAGCATTTAACATAATCTGCCCTGACACATTCATAAGATAAGACAAAAATAATATTTTATCACCATGCAGAAACAGCTTCTTATCAAACTCCAGAGTCTTAATTAGGGATTTCTCTCCAGGTCCCCACCTGTCTGATGACCATATAAATGTCTGCATGAGATAATTAACATAGTCCATACTGCAGGGAAGCATACAGCAATTTAAAGCCCTGGGCAGCGAGCTCAACAGAAACAGTTCCCTTTTATATTGCTAGGAATTCAGCTAAATATGTGCATCTAGAAGTTCCCTGTACAATATTGATTCTACTTTTCAACTTCTTTATAGTTTCTGTGAGGGAATGCTATTATCTCCATTCTTCATAAACTCTGAGAGATGAAAGGATATTGGGTTGTTTATGATATTTGGCATAAATGACATTTTATATTTTATTTCAAATTTTAATCAATATTTGGTCTGCAGTTTGCAGATTAATATACATACAAGATGTACACATTCTACAGAGGGAAAACCTACCCAGTGCTTCATTTATGTGCCAAATCTATTATCCCTATTTTTTCTTAGAAAAAGCTTCTTGCAAATTTAAACTGGAGCTTTTAAGTTCCTTGTCCATTTCTACCACTGTAGGAATTATGTCTAATATTTAAATAAGGTTTTAGTGAATGAAGCAAACACTGAGAAGTAATATGTTAGTCTCTACGTAATACAAAGCCATGTTTCCAGAATTTTCCCTTGATTATTCTTTAAGTATAGCAGTTTTACTCGTTTTTTTCAAGTAATGACCACAGATAAAACATTCCTGGAAGTCTTCACAGTCTAACGCGCTCGTCTGCGACTCCGTCTCCTAAATGAGGAGATTCATGAAATAACTTGAAACTCCTTACACAGGTACAGCCAGGAAGAAGCTGGATCAGCCACGGGGGAAAGAATTTTAGATGAATTTCGCAGTGGATAGGTGGGACGGTCACTCAGGAATATCTCTGTTTCCCCGGGAGCAGTGTCTGACCCAGGCTGTGCATAGCCAGCACAAAGCTCCAGACACCATAAATTGAACATTGTCACTCCTTGAACTGAACATACTCAGAGTCAGTGATGTCAGAAAACAGCGTTAATTGGACATAGCGAGATCTGAGACCAAATTTACAGGCAACAGAATATAAAGAAAATTAGTATCAGAAAGTCAATAATTTATAAACTCAGCAAAAGAACTGAGGTCGCTTGTAGAACCTGCTTAGGGACGTAACAGTAAGACTTGAGCTGCTCAGAAAGTTTGCTCACTGTTGGATTTACTCTGCTCAAAAAGGAAAAAGAAGTACATGAACAGTAGGAGAAGCACAGAGACAAGCAAGATGGACTGATGGCCCACCGCAGCGCTGGCCTTGGGAAATGAACTGTAATGTCTGGAAAATACCGTAATGGTATGCGTCACAAGAGAGGCGTTAATGATGAAATACACTGGTTAAATTTTGGGAAACCTGAGGATGATTGCAGGGGTGCTGAGGATCTGCTCTATGTCATGGTGAAGCCACTGATAAAATCAAAAACTTCCCAGAGAGATTTTGGATCACTATAAATTTACTTTTAAATACATAAATCAATGTCTAAAGAAGGTAAATGAAACATTTCAAAAATTCTGAAATAATATTTTAACTAATTCAGACACTTGATTCAGGATTTTTTTTATTTTTTTTATTTTTAGATTTCACTTTTTTATCCTTTGGGATAGCTTTTACTTTAAGATATCAAAAGCTTACCATGAGTGGAGAATAATTTCTAGGATCATCTAACACTTACCCATTAGACTGTTGCTTTAAGCAAATTCCTGATTTGTGAGTATTTTTGGTGGTGTGTGGAAAAGAAGTAAATGTCAGAAGAATCCCACTGTTTCTAGGACTGTGGCTGACCCTGTTGGTGACACTTTAATTTTGCATTTCTGCTGCTCTCTCCAGAGGCCATTCTGGACAGCTACTGTTCCTTACCGTGTGTTTGCATCTAGCTATTGTCTGGGGCTCAGAAGTTACGGTATAATATAAATAACTGATCGAAAGTTACTTTGGGTGTTGCCATTTCCTCTAAAATTGAAAAGTCTTCCTCCTTCTGTTAAAAGTTCACTTATTTTTCAGCTGTTGTACTCGTTTTATCAGATTTTCTGGTATAAAACTGATTTACCTGTGGTATTTCTCTCTCTCGTGAGAAATTCACATCTGTCTCTAGCATCTGTCTCTAACTTCATTCAAAAACAGTGGTGGAGGGGAGCATTCATTTTATGGATATATTTGTATCATTGTGTTTCTGTCAATAAATCATTTGTTATATTCAAGAAGAACCTGCAACCCCTACCTCTCAGCGGAGGTCTGCTTTTCAGAAGCAGAGCTAATGCACAGCTGCTAAAAATAATCTCACGGAACGAAAATGAAAAATACAGAGAAGTCAATGTTGTGAGTTAACACTGACAGATTTTTTACCAGAAAAGGACCAAAGAATAAGCAAAGATCAGCTTGTTTCAGCAAAATTTATAGTAGTACTCAGTTCCTGTACAGCTTTGATACCCTTTCAGCTTTTGACTCTTAATTTAAATCACTTCTCTGGGAATATTGTGCATAAACCGGCACCCTGCGCACAAACACAGCCCGCAGAAGGCACTCATCCTCCCCCCAGAAGTTCCACCTCCTTCTTAAAGGCATTTTGCTCAGCAGAGCAACTCGGGTAGGCAGATAGCCATCGGGTTTCGGCAGGAGATAATGTTTTAGCGTCCTTAGATCCAATAAAAAATGATGACTCCCAGATTGTGTGGAGACACGCACAGCCACCTAGGTGGGTGTCCAACACCAAGTGCGGACTTTACTCCGTTACGGGCTGCCAAATGCACCAAGAGACCCGGTGGGATCCTCAAACGCCAGTGTCCATCGCTCCATCCTTTCTGCACATCCTTCCTTTGTTTTCTAGGACAGACCAGAGGCAGAGAAAAGGAATAAGCTGCTTCATAGACTGCGGTTAAATAAAAAGTTCCTCCTCCTTCAACAAAGTGGGAGAAAAACTGTGATCCCTGAACTCAGTCTCTCCGTTCCTGGGACGGCGCAGTTTTGTCCACCGATCCCTACCCCGAATGTAGCGCTGCAGCCGCGGCTGAGAGGCAACATGTATGTAGGGTTGCTTGGGGCAAGAGATCGCACGAGTGTCAAAATGTCAAAACACTTCCTCTGCCTGCTGTATTTACACTTCTCCTGGGACTGAGAATAGCAGAAGTTGCAAGCTTGCATTCTCCTTCCAAATTCACATCCTATTTTTAAATTGCATCATTTTTGGAGGGTGGGAGGGAGTAAATCTACATGTAGATATGTACTCCGGAAAGAACATGTTCTACTTTTTTTTTGTCAGTTGATATAAAATAGGGCATCTGTTTTCAAACGAAGATTGGCAGTTCTGGAATAATTGCAAGTATTAATTAAACCTAGGGGTTTATCTTGAGGGGGTTTTTGGTAAGTATTTCAGGTTCTAAGCCCCATAAACTCGAGAAAACAATAGTAATAATTAAAAAGGAACAAAAATAAGCCAGACAAAGCTTTTAAAAAATTAGAATTATTTTCTGTAATCCTCCACTTCAGATGCTGTATGCCAGGGCTCAATCTTTGGATTTCTTTAATCATTTGGATTGGCCTGTTCTTCCTCCTGATTTATCCAGTGCCGCAGAAGGATTAAATCAGCGTAATGGACACTTGTTAAGTGTCTACATGAGCCTAATCAGCTTGACAGTGTTCTGGTTTATTCCTCCTTGTAAATTGTGGTATCATAAAGATGCTGTACTGTATATAGCACCACTTAGTGGCAGAAGTCTACTTCAAATACTGCCTTCTGAAATCTCATCTGAGGAACTTTGTTCTGAGGCAAACGAAACCAAACCGAAGCAGTACGTCCCTGTTCCCTCCTCCCTGGCTTTTCTCATCCGGAGGCTCACAACACCAAGGTGAGTTGGGAGTTGTGAGTTTGTCCCTGCAGCAGAACAGCACTTTGGCTCCAAGCAAACCACTCACCGCACATCCCTCTCCAGTCTCTCTTCTCCCACTCCCCTTGCACGTGTCCCTCCTTTGACTGTGCCCACAAAGGCGGACGGGTGTCTCTTGCCTGTGTTAGTGGCTGACTGAAACTTCTGACCTCAAGTTATATGTCGTGCGTAAATAAAAAGGTGCTGCCCTAACTGCTTATAGCCACGGTTAGCAACACAATGAGCAGAACAGACAATAGGAAAACATCACAAAGCAGGCTGAGGATGTAGCCCTGCTTTCCGTAGCCAGAGCATATCAAAACAATACAGACAGGTATTTTGCTTCGCAGGACATTGATGTCAGGGATGTTTATCATATTGAAGGAATTTGTTTACTGTATTGGATTTTAACAATGTTAGCATGAACTTCCTCGCTTTGGGGATATGAAGAGAACTAATCAGTGTTTAGGTAAAGGAACCTGCAATAACATCAATGCCTGGAAAATTAAAACAGATAGACATCCTTTTTTCACCAAATCTCACTGAACCTTGCAAAGGGAAATTGTGCTGTCATACCACAAACCCTGCTCGGATGAGCAGAAAGGGCACGTGGTCAAGGTACATGAAGTAAAATTGCCTGTTTATTTCCAAAACATATACTGACCAGGCAACAGTGGGCTACAGCCCTCAGGTTTACGTTTGATGACACCATCTCTTGTGCCATCATACTGATTTTATTTTGCTGTTTCTTTATAGTACTTACAGAGGTGGCTCTTTTCAAGCCATAGAATTGCACACTATGGCTCTAATTGAATGGGAAAACATTAACAGAAGAGATGGTAAATGCCATTCTCACAAGCTTTTGCAGTTTCTTTCCCAAGCCCTATCAGCTGGCCTATTTCTGATCGTGTGCTCCACATCAGTTACTCCAACACAGTACTGAGAAACAATTTTTTTAATCAGTTATGTGTCCAAAATGCATATGCAATCGCACTTCTGAGTTGTGTGTACAATTACTGCGATTCCATGCGTGCATTGGGTAATTTCTCACATAAATGCACTTAATTAGTCATCTGTGCATGAGTTTTCCTATTTGCATACATACTTACGGCAATTTTGCATGCAAATTAAGCACTTTATATATATATATGTAAAAGTTTGACTCTCATCATGTTTACTAAACAGAAGCTTATGTTAGATCTGGAAGAAAATAATTGAGTTGTCTGAGAGCCTACAATACAGTGCGGTAGCTTACATATGGATTATTATAGTGTCCACATTCTGCTGAGGATTTCACAGAAAGGTTATTAGATTTATCTCTCATAAAATACTTTGGGATCAGCTGTGTAAATGACCGTTCTGTTGAAATATCTGGATAGACAAAGTACAGGTTACCCAATCCAGCCTGTAACTTGCACCAGATATAATTTGTATTTGTTGTTAAAATCTTAAAATAAAAGTGTCCCATCTAAATCCAGGGCTTCCTCCTGGTTACAATAAAACCTGTTACAAGATTTTGCTGTTTGCTATTGATGGATCAGCACGCTCACAACCGCCGAAGTAATGTCGCTTACAATAAGCTTTATTAAACCACAAGTCTGCCTATAGCTCATAACAGAAGGTGGTGCAGCAATATCTCCCATAGTGGTTCTCACTCAAAGAGATGGAAAACACACATTTCGCTGTCCATCAGTTACTTTTTGGATGGGGGTTACCCCATCTTGGATGTACCAAGCTCTTTAGTGCCTACACATGTGTCCTGGACACAGTTGCAGCCTGACTCAGAAGCACGTGTGAAGCTGGGAACAGATGAGGTGGTGTGAGACCACAGGATCTATTGACCAGCGTTAATAGGATAACCGCAGATAATCTCATTAGATGAATGTGTGAACTTGAAAAATTAATCTTTGGAGTTCAGGTATTTCTGGGCACTGGCAAAAGGTAGCAGTTAGTCTGCCCATAGAACTCTTCGGGCTCGTGCAAGAGCTCCCGCAACACCAAAACCAGCTTATACCTGTTAACAGTAGCATCAGGTGGTAACTACCATTTTCACCTGGGTGACTCTACTCTTTCTCTTCCTTTCTGTTTCTGTGTGTGGAGGACTTTAGTTTTATTATTCTTGGCTACAGTCAGTCCGTATCATTCAGCTGTGCATGCAGTTAATGTTCTTGGATAGTTCACTTCCTTTTATCTCTAGGCTTTACTTCACTTAGGCATGTAATATTATTAGTAGAACTCCTCCACATCATATTATCCTCATTTATAGCTAAATCAGTGATTCAGATATTCAAATAAATTTCATAGACATCTTTAACTTGACCAGAGTTGTCTGGGAACAAACACTGTACATTTCTCACTACCTTTTTTAATTGGAAAGATGCGGAATCTCTCTGAGTGTGATATTTATCATAAAGTAATTCCTTACAAGAGCACATCTCCTCCTCCCTCTTACCTCCAGTTTTCTTTTCTGTTCAGTTCTACTATTCAACTCCATGGGCTGTCAAAGCTGTCTCTTGCAAAGGGCTTTGTCTTCTAGGTGGTCTTTGACCAAAAATGTGGATGGCTCCAGAAAATGGCTTCATAGTAAAAGGTAATGGGGGCTTTCTCTGAGGAGTTCTGCCTCAGCATTTAGCATGTGCACACACACGCGACTTAGAGTATCTGCTCTGGTGCTAAAACTGGTGGATATATTCAGAAGGAAAAATATTTAGGAGGCATACCAGCAAGCTAGGTGCCACAAAAGGCAGAGAGAGCTCAGAATATAATTTCTATTTATGCCTTAACAATCTGTGCAGAAGCAAACACACACTTTTTTTTAAAATTTTCTGATAAAGAAGAAAAGCATGTATTGTCAGTAAGAGAAGCAAGCCTGATCTGGACCTCAGGTTTTTGCTAGATAGAAGAGTGTTTATTACTATGGCTGCTTGTGCCAGTTAAACCTATTTTGAGATCTGGACTGGAATAAGAGATATTAATGTAAAAATCTCCATGTGGATGGAGCCATGTCCACCAAAAGGTGGGGAGAAAGGCAGTGCTGAAGTGACGAGCGGAACTGCTGCTATCAACAATAAAACCAGCAACAGCTACAAGTCTGAAAAATCCTCGTTCTCCTTTGGCAGTCCCTGTATGAAACTAGGGATATCAAGTTCAGTTATGTTGATGTTCATTTGGAGTTTTCTGGTGTGCGGTGAGGAAACATTACAGAACTGGGGGTAAGATCCTGCCCCTTGCCCCCGAGCTGCGCTGAATCTGGAAGTGTGAGCGTACCCGGTGGCACGGGAGCTCGCAGGACGCGTCAGGGAGCATCTCTGCCTCGGCTGCTGAGGGGGGTGCTTGGAGAGGGTGGGGAGGAAAACACTCGGTTCTTGCTTCTGTAAGGTTCTCCTCTGACAGCTGTCACCGTGGAAAGCCCACTGCGCACGCAACCGCTTGAGATGATGACTACTTTAGTAACTCTGTTTCTGAGGTGATGGTACAATCACGCTTAAACACATCCTTGTATGAAGAGTCTTAAAATCACTGAGTCTGGGGAGGCTTTTGGCAAACCGGGAATCTGTGGCCCTCCTCCCACTTGTAAAAGAGGCCAACGGCTATTCATATTTTTTTCTTTTTTTTTAAAATTAAACCTGATGGGTTTCACTGTTTGTGTGAATACGAGGCACTGCACCACGGAGCAGCCTGGGGAGCTGTGTTTGGGATCTCCTGCAGTCTGTTCTCCCGGGTGATGTTCTGTCTGAGGCACACAGGTTTGCACACCTGCCAGAGGTCACTTTTCGGAAGCTGTTACAAGGGGAATATGGACGTAAATAGGCACCCACTCTATCTTCCCATTACAAACCTAATTCTGTTTTTTTGTTGTGGTTTTGTTTTGTTTGTTTGTTTTGGTTTGTTTTTTTTTAACACCACTGCTTTAAACTGCAGTCCACTGGAATGATACAGACCTATTAAACCTCTCGATCTACTTTTGTCTTTTTTCTTCATTTTTGCAAGGATACAAAAAATGAATTTAAAAAAAAAAAGTAGTAGAACTGTACTGTTTTGCATAGGTCAATTTTGTTTTACAATATTTTAATAAGTTACATTAGTATAAGGTATGTTACCTCACCTAAGGTGAAAGAGAGGTAGAATTGGGATTTTAAAATTTATTTTAATATAGCCATTGCTGGCACGCTGCCATTCATACTGGCATAGTTCAGTGAGGAGACCACAGCGCGTCTCATAATTGGAGGTCAGACTACACTAAAGTTGGCCTCCCTTGGTCAGTGTAATTAACTGAGCAGGAAGGTTTTGTATAGGGGCTCTGAAGTTGCATTTTCCTCATTGCCATTCACATTACCAACTCAGAAGGGGAATCGATAGGAGCCACAATGTACTACTGATGAGTAGATAGTGGAAAAGAGATGAAGTTCAAATTCCTTGGCATTGCAGTATGTCTGGCAGGACTGAAAATGTGACTTCAAAAGATGTGTTTAACCAGGAAGATAGTTGTATCTTTCTCACCATCCCAGCACGCAGGCAGCACACGCAGGGTGGTGCAGAATCAGCTTAGAGTAGTGGATATTCCGGTCCTGTTCGGTGTTGCTTTTTCCTGTGGATTCTTTCTTCAAGTCACTTTCTCCTCTGTGACTCATCATTTTGTCTTTAGATATTGTACCAGAGCCAGGCCATAAGTAATCCCAAATTTTGAGCTGTGCCCAACTATTCATGTAGTTCCAGTGACTTGCTGTTTCTTTAAAAAATTACATAAATGTACCAAAGTCTGACTTTTACTGTTAGTTGTTTTCCCTCTGTGGTTGTGTTCTCCCTACTCAGGAGCATCTTTGTTTCCTATGTTGGCTTATGTCTCGATCTGGTAGGTGTTCATGTCTTTTCCTGACCATTGATTTCTCCACAGCTTTGATTTACCTTTCACTTTACTGTTCAGTTCCATCTGGTCCCATCATCCCTACACATCTTCCAGAAAGATCCCAAATGTGGAGCGAATCCAAAGGCATTTCTCATTTGCTTCAGTTTTGAACTGCTGACATAAACTCCTAACTTGCCACCGTCTATCAGTCCAGAATCATCATTACATCTCAGGTTCGGTATATATGCCTGCCTTTGTTAGTACTTTTGACATGACCAAAATTAGTAATAATGACTTTCTAAATCATCAGTCCTCTATCGATCTCGTAGACGAAGCAAAAATCATCAGATCATACTGGAGAAATCTAAGGTGTGATCTGCACATTGCAATTTCATTTCTCTTTGTTTGTCAGGTGTTTTTAATAAAACCACTTTTTATCCTTAGCAGCTAGGCCATAACTGTTTACTTGAGTTCAGTGAAACATTTACTTATCAGACAATTAAATGGGTGAACCCAGGGGGAATATTGCCCAAATAAGGAAATCAGGTATCAGCCCTAAGCTGGGAAGGCAAAATCTCTGGAGACTTTGTTTTCTCACCTCCTGTCCATTTAATTTGTTATTCCCATGCTTTCACATATTTGATGGCTGCTTGACAATTTTATTCTATGTTGTACCGTCCCTCAGTGATCACACCTCCCTCTCTCTCTGTTCTACCCGCGGTAACACAGCTCACATCCGATACTCATCTCCACCACTAAGGGTTCTATTGTCCCCTTGGTATGTATGTGCAACTCCCGCTGCTGTCAATAGGAATTACACATGTGCATCAAGGAGAGAAAGATCCCTTGTGCACTCCACGCTCCTCATTATCTTGGCGCAGTCAGTTCTGTAGATGTCTCGTCTACGAGCCTTTTATTCTCTCGAGTGTTGTGCGGCGTAGCAAGTTGGCTCTTAGGATCAGCAGTTTTGCTCTTGAGGTGTTTAGCAAGTTGATTTACTGTGCAAGTGTATGCTCTTAAATGTCTTCATCCAGACAAATCCGCATCTTGTAGCGTTCATGTTAGACAGTGGAGCTTCCTATTTCCTTTTTATGCAGGAATATCAATTCATAACCAGTGTCCCAACAGACCCAAAGCGAAGCACATGTTCAGGCCCAGACCTGTGTGCTTAAATGTGAAAATTCAATAGGTACAAAAATGTAAATGGAATACTTTAATTTTCTTTAAAGATCTGAGGGAAGATATTTTATGAGTACTTCATGTTAAGTGCTTCTAAACAAGGAGGTAGCTGAAATAGTAGCTAATCAGTTAGCAGAACTTTAATTCCTTCCAAAATTAATCGCAGTGTCAAGTGTTAAAGGAAAATGGTAGAGTGAAAATGACGAGATGTGTAACCAGTGATTTCCACTGTCTGAACGCGGGATTTGTGTTCTCCTCCGATCCTCCCCAAAACACCTCAGTTCGGGAAGGTGCCCGGTTCTCACGCAGAACAGGGTTATTTGAAACCTAACTGGAAGGTGTTCTCACTCCATTGGCAGACTCATTCCCCGAGTACAGGGTCAGTTACCACGGCTTAGAAAAGAGGGGTGGCAAACAACTTTGGGAAAAAAATCAATTTGCCATCAGATTAGAAATCAACTGTAAACATGTTGAAGAATTCTATTTCTTTTTCACTACTGCTCTGCCTTTTCCTCACAATCTGTTGTGGTGTCAGACTTATTTTGACAATACTTCTAGAACTTGTCATATTAACAAAGTTATCAAACCGAGCGAGTGCATGCGCAGCAACAGCTGCAGTCCAGCAAGAGTCAAAATAACTGGCCACAGGTATTTGCAAGGAAATATCCACCAATCCAAAACATCCCCGAAGTCTCCAGAGTACTTGTAGTTTCATTTAAATTGCAACAACCGCAGCTGCCCTTCGACCTGGAACAATCTACTCCAAACTTTGAAATTTAGGCTAAAAATAAAACGAAGAAATGTAGATTTCATATATACATATAAGGATTTATTTTTGCTGTGATGGTGTCACTTGATTATTTCTGCCTTTGTGAAAGTGCTTCATAGAAAGGGTATACATTAAATTCAATACAATGATGGGAGTTGATGTTATATAACAAATTCAGAAATACTTCTTTAAAAACAAAATAAACCCCATAATCCACCAAGACCATAAATTGGTGGGATAGGAACGATCTTTCCATTATTTGTGTCTACAGGGCTTAACACAATGAGGTCTCAGTTCTTCACTAACATCTCTAGGTGTTAACACAATGCTATTAAATCTACTCAATAGCAAAAGATGCCGTCAGTGGATTTATGTGTCTCATTCCTTCGGAAACGTGTGAATCTAACAGAATAGTTTAACGGCCAGATTTTTCAGCTGCAATGTCTGATTTTGCACGTACATCAGATAGTATGCATCTATTTATGCAAATAGATGTTGGATTTATATGCACGAAATATACGTGCTGGAGAACTCCTACTTGTGGTGTTGAGCTGCGTTCAGAAAGGAAAAAGGCGGTATTTGGGTGTCAGGGTCACGCTGGAAGGAAATAGCAGGAGCCCTGCTTGGCACCCGAAACTGCCGCTTTCCATTTTCAGTTCTCTGTGAAAGTGAAACTGACTTAAGTTTCGTCTTCCTGGTCCTATTTTGATCTGCCGTTATTTTTACACCAGAAAACCTCTCGTTGAGTGGCATTGGCTTTATCTGCTGCTGACCCAAGCCCGGACTGGGCCTGCCGTGCCTATCCCCCCAGGAACAGGAGGGCCAGGCCCAGAGTGGCTCACCGACGTGCCTGAGGAGCCAGCTCAGGCGCTGCCCGTTTTTCTACCCCATCCTGAAACTGCCGTTCACCCAAATTATTCTCTTCCCAGGGCGGCACCTCCTGCACCCTCCTTTCTTCCTGCCCAGGCCTGACTAATGCCCAGGCAGGGGCTGGCCCGCTGCTCCCTGCCCGCAGCCCGGCCCTGCCCGCACCCCGGCCCTGTCCATACCCCGGGCCTGCCCATCCCACACGGGCTGCTCGCACCGGCCGCCCGGTGGGCCCTTTCCCGCCCGAACAAGGCGATATTCCCCCGAGGCCTTGGCAGGGGCCTTGGCGGGTCCCCGCCATGGCAGGGCTGCCACTTCCTCTGGAGTCTTTTTTTTGGTGGGGTTGGCTGGGCGGTTGGACTTGATGGTCTTTGAGGTCATTTCCAACTTCAAAGACGCTACAATTATAGAATCATAGAATCATGAAGGTTGGAAAGGACCTCTGAGATCATCAAGTCCAACCATCAACCTAACCCCACCGTGCCTACTAGACCATGTCCTGGAGCACCGCATCTATGTGTTTTTTTAAGATCTCCAGGGACGACGATTCAACCACCTCTCTGGGGAGCCTGTTCCAACGCCTCACTACTCTTTCCGTGAAGAAGTTT
>VWZZ01006567.1:391756-571626 GCA_013399095.1 Psophia crepitans | reverse complement strand
CCTCCTTCGCCGGCGCCGCGGCGGTGCCTTTTAACTTTTATTTTTACAAGCCCGTAAACACACCGAGCGGGCCCGATCCGTGTTGGGGGCGAACGGGCTGAAAAGTTGGCGGGTTTTGGGGGTTCGTGCCCGCCCCCCCGAAGTTCGGGGATATCCGCAGAGCATCGCCAGGCGCCTGGGCGCGCGGCCGCGGTGTTACAGTGCGAGCGGGGCGGCTGCCGCGTGTCTCGTTGGGCTGGCTGCAGAAACAGGAGCCGCTTGTTTTTCTGCCTGAATCCCCCTGTGCCGGGTTGAACCCGTGAAGATGTCCCGAGCCCTCGGCAGGCTGGTGGGTGTGCAGAGGCAGCCCTGATGCGCTCTCGTCTAGCGAGTGCCGTTACAGTAATCGGGTGATTTCCGATTCGGAGCCTGTTCCCTTCAGTCAGACCCCTTGAAATATTTCCTAATGGCAACATCTTGCCAGCGACATTCGGAGTCCACGGAGCCGCCGCTTCCTTGTGCTTCCCATGCAGTAGCTGGCATCTGTCTCCTGAGCATGATTTTTAGCAGAGTACGTTGGCTTGCTTTCTGCTTACTAAGCTCATCTGAAAGGACCCTTCACTCCTCTTCCCTTCTGCCTCTCTCGGTAATGCAGTGGCGTCTGTGTCCAGGAGCGTTTCGGGAAGCCCCGGGGCGCTCTGCCCCTCTCCCCGGGGAGGCAGGTACCTACCTGGAGTTGCGCTTTCTCAGGGCGGTGACTCTCCGGGTCCCTTGGCTTCAGCCTGCGCAGCTGGGACTGAGGTGTTGGAGGCGCAGCCCGCATCAGTAAGCGATGCTTGGCTATCCCTGCCGACAGTCCGGGAGTGTTACAAATCCCTTGCCACCAGTACTTGTTTGTGCATAAATCGCCTGGCACTTGTTAGGTGTAAGTCCCTGGTTTATGTGCTTCCAGTGAGCTGGCTGGAGCTGAGGTCTGGGACCCTCCTTGCTGGGGAATGTGTACCCCCTCCCAAGGAGCCTGGACTACCGTGACTGGACTGACCTGTCCCTGTGGCAGGGGCTGGTTCCCCGCTGCGTGATCCAAAGTTGGAGCAGGTCAGCTGAGTGTTTAGCTGGGTGCTTCCTGCTGGATCCTGGCAGGTTGTGCATGGGGCTGTGCTGTTCAGTGGCATTGTTATGTTTTTGACTGGGCATCCCCTCCGTCCCTGCCATCCCCTTTTGCCCGGCCATCCCCTCCATCCCTGCCATCCCCTCCGTCCCTGCCATCCCCTCCCCACTGCCTGGGCAAGTGCAGAGCCTGGATGGTCACAGAGGCAGCAGCAGGCAGAGCCTTGGAGTCTGCTGCAGGGCAAAGGGGACTTCAGCTGCTGCGAGCTGGGGGTGTTTCTCCTCCTTCAGTCCTGGGGCTTGCCCAGTTTCTCAATAGCAAAACCCAGTGATTTGGGTGTTGCAACTTCAGGCCTCTGCGTGGCTCCAGTGCGAGCACAGCTCGCCTTGATGAATTGCTGCTCTTTGTTTCCTCCCCTCTTCTGACAGTGCCCAGTATCCCAGCCTTCCTACAAACAATGCTCTCTATTGTAGTCAAGCAACTATTTTTCTGGCCCATTTTATTTTTGCAGCTACAGTATGGATCCAGTCCAACAGATAGGCACTTTAGCACGAGTGGTTTCGACTTGCACACTGCTTTACTGTTCAGGTTTGCCCATGCCTAAACGCAGAGCCACTGGGTGCAAAATGTTTTCCCAAATGACAGAAGTCACGGTATGTGTTTTCCTTGTTTTGTTTTTGCAGGCACACAATGGGGATCTTACAGTTAGACCCGCGTGCAAGCCTGGCTTTTCAGAAGAAGACTACACAGCGTTTGTCTCCCAAAACATCATGGAAGGGCAGAAGTTACTCAAAGGTAAGTGGAATAAAAAGCTTAATAAGTGCTGCAATAACTGTATTTTCAGGAGGTGAAAGGAGGCATAAAGATGCTGGTTTTGATGGTGAAATTGTCTGCAGAATTATCTTTGTAGGTGGATGAAACACTAAGTGGTTTACCTGAACGCAGTTTTGAATACAGATGAATCATTCAAAGTCCGCGTGCCGTCTGCGTCAGGTGGATTGTTTGCCTATAGTATGCGAGGTCATCACTTCACTTTTAAGTCTCCCACTCCCACCCCGTCTGAAGGAACTCTACATTTGATATTTTAGAAAGTATTTTTATGTATGAAATTCTAAGATGCTTAAATTATCTCTGCTTTGAAATGCATGATAAAGCAGACGTTGTTGTTGGAAATGTGGTAAACAAGCCTACAGACATTCTGTTCGCAAATGTGGCATTCATTTTCATTACTGCCCCACTGACAACATGAAAACACAGGCAAAAAGAAACTACCAATTAGCTTTATAGTAATTGCAGGATTATAACCACTTTTGTGATTGTAAACTCTAAGACGTCTTCGTAATCCAAATAACAATAGATTATCCTGTGTATTGATCTGTCTCCTTTTCAAGTTAAAAATAATTAAACTTCATATTTGCATGATGCAGGAAATAATTGTTCTACTCCAAGAGAATTTTTGAAGATCAGCATGCCCCCCCTCAGCACCCCCCTTGATTTAAATCACTACATTGGATGGTACAGCAGTTCTAAAAGCAGAATACGTTGTGGAAGTTGGGGAGCACATCAGGACTTGATGCTCTACCGAAGGGTTTATAAACCCTTTGCTGCTTTCTCCTGAGTACGTTTACTCACAGACATGGTTTCCTGCCAGAAAGCTGGGATTTCTGTCTTCCTCCAGAGCAAACACCTGCTCCGTTACTTTGATTTCTCTCGAAAGAGAGGGAGAGTTGTCAGCGTTCTTTCTGGCTTCAGCAGAATCCAGGGCTGGACACTTTTTCTCTGCATGAATTGGCAATCCGTTTTGTTTCTGAGCCCAGTTGTCTTAGTTTTGCTGTTCAGGAATTCTCTTGACTAGCCTGGTATCAATTAGTAGACGTTGGGGAGTTTATTTTTAGTTTGAAAGATAACCAAAGAGGGGCTTGACATAAACAAACCCAAGAATATAGCAACACATGAAGAGCCCAAATACCAATTGTTTACGTATTTAGCAACAGTTTTTCCCAAACTTACACACTGTAAGGCTTGACAGGTCAGTCTGTAAACCATGTAGATTTCATGGGTTTTAGCTTTGGAAATTATTTGATAAACAATGTCCTCCAAGTACTATGGAAAGTAATGTCATTAATACACTTGCTCGCAGGAGTATTTTTTGCAGTTTAGTGCTTGATAAATTGTGCTGTGTGTTTATGTAAGTGGACAGTAGGGATGGAGCAGAAGGTCTGTCTGTTCGGAGGAGTTAGCTGGCAATGACTTTGCAGACAGCATAGTGGCTGTCATTTCATTTCGGTTGCAGCTGATAATTTTTAGGTATAAAATTATATTTAGATAGGCTGTCAAGTTGATTTGAATGAAAATATATGTGTTTAATTTTATCCTTCAGGGGGCCAATTGTAGTTTTACATCAGTCACGGCAAACCCACCACTGATTCAGGGCTGACCTGGCCCTCAAGATACTGTGTGTGCATGCACCAATTCTGGGATCTGTGTCCTGATAACATTGTCACCATGTATGTGATTTGTAAGCGTTTTCCCAACTGAGGGAGAAAGAAAAAAGTGCAAATGCTGTGTTTGCCAATAAGTACACTGTCGTCTTTACACCTTGTAATCTACAGTCAAATACATGCTGCTGTTTATCATAGGAAACAAATATATCTAATTAATTTGTACAATAATGGGGGAGAAAATCTGCTGCATAAAATTCTTCTTCATGCTTGTGTTGTTCTTTATATATACCCTAGCATGTAAAATTGGTAGTTTTCCAGTTTAGGTTTAATTTTACTTCCTAACACTTGATATGTCTGAAGCATAAAATGTTTATCTCTTTCTTCCATCTGGGTGAAGTATTGTACAATAGTTCAGACCAAAAATGGGTTCAGATTGCTTACATTATCATGTTTGATAGATTGACATATGTACTGTTTCACACCATCTTACCACGCAAAGCTTTGCTGCCAGCTACCACCATCTTATTCATCAGCATTCAGTAATTCATCTGCAGGCCAAATGGGAGTGCTTGCCTGAAAAGAAGTAGGTAGGGATTTACCTGTCAGTGCTTTCGTGGAATTGGGGGTGGGGGGAGAGTGCGTATGGGGTTCAGATTGCTCTCGGGGGGTTCCAGTGGGCAAACGTGAAGTCTTTATGCTGCGTAATCCTTCTTGCTTTGTCCTCAAAGGAAGGAGATGTGAGGAGTCCTGGGACAGCTTCTATTCCCTAAGCGTTTGTTCGTCAGGAACCAGGTAGTAAGCAGCCCTCAGTAGTGGTGAACTTCAGCCAGCGTTGGGAAGTTTACACGTTACGTGGTGCGGGGACAAGTCGTGTGGCAATAAACCCAGTGTTTCCCTTTTAGCTTTGTACTACCCAGCTCTCAGATTATGCAGTGTTATGAATGTATCAAAATCAAAGCGCCTGTAGTAGTCTAGGTTTGAATCAAGTTAAACAGATAATGACTGCTTATAATTGACTTATTCCAATGGAAATAGCTTAGGCTTAATCTGACAACAAGAGCTTTTACAGAGTCATTGTTTTATTATAAGTATGCCATAAGCTATTAACTACTACTTTGTGGTTCATCTTATTTGCCTGAGTCAGCTCTCTAACATCCTCAAAACATACAGATTCTAGCAGGAGCTATTTGTTACACAGTAATTAACTTGTTTATGATAAATGGATGGGAGAAATGTCACGGCATTTTGTTTTATGTATAAATGAAAAGCATTTGCATTCCAAAAATTTCATGTTAATTAGACTGAAAATAGTTTTCCCCAGTAGTGCCACAAATACCACGTATTGTACATCGCTGCCAACGTTGAGCTTGATGATGGGGTATTAGCTGCGTTGGTGTGTGGAGCCAGCACCCTCCTTAGAAATCCTGTCCCTGAATCTCTTAATAAAAGTTAGTGGGGTGTAATCCGTTTTAATTTTGATCTTTGTTTTTGTTTGCAGGATAGTAAACTTAGACTTGTTCGCTGAAGCATGATAATGTTTAAGATAGGATCGTTAACTTTTTTCTTCTTTAGCCTAAGGAAAAATCTCAAAGCCTGCAGTATGGCAGAGGACAACTATGACACGAATATCTTTTTCCCTTTCTTAATTATTAATGTTAACTTAAAATGGTGAGAGCATTGGTCCTGAGGAGTGGGGAGCAATGACATGCAGTCCTGCACTGAAGACAGTTCAGGACTGAGGTGGGGGATCTGATCTCTGAGTATTAACTCGGATGTGTGAGGATGGTGATGACTAGTGGCTGAGAGAAATAAGGATGCTGAGGGTGATATGCAGTGTGATCTAAGGGGGAGATCGTACTCTTGGTATTGGGTTTATGCCCTTTTCTATTTTTATAAGGTTTTTGAAGATTGTAATTAATAAAACCAAAACATTTTTCAAGATTAGAAATTCAAGTTTTATTGGCATGCTGTGAGTCCGTGGCAACTGGAGTGGGTGGAATGACATCACGACGTTAAATGCATTAGTTTTCCAGCGTAGTTCCATCACAGTTAGAGCACGGTCACCTCTCAGAAATCCAGCTAAACAAAACAACTCATAGCTTTCCCTACAGTCAAGAGACAACGCAAGCAGTTGAGACGTACAGCCCCTTTTTTGTTGTTCTGTGCATCTCTTCATTTACAGTGATTCATTTTTTCTGTTGCCCATCCTAGATGCATCCTATACTGATGCAGCAGATAACTTTGCTTGTGTAGGCAGTTACGTTTGGGCAGAAGCACGTGGAAGCAGAGTTTATTTTCGTATGGGAAGATGAATAAACTGTGCCAGCATGTTCTGCTTTAAACAAGTGTGTGAAACCAAAGGTAGCCAAGCTTCATGGAAATGTTTAGAAATGTAATTGCTTCCACACTAGGATTTTTATGAGCATTGTTTTTGGCTAAAACCAAATAAATAAAATACATAAAAACTTTACTGAAATACCTGTGTGTTTTTCATAAGAATTCAGTATGGAGGCCATCTCTCATAAGCTTGGGGGTTTTTTTGTTATGAGGTGGTTTTATTTTTGCAGAGATAGGATGTTCTTCATGGCCAAAACCTGTTGTTCTCCACGCTGAAGTTTCCAAACCTCCATTCTATTCAGCCCTCATCACCTCCAGTAGTACAACTTAGTAGCGCTGTGAATGCTGTTTAGAAAGTATAGATCAGATGGACCAAAAAACCTCAACGCCCCAAATCTTCATGGATACTGTAGAAGCAGGCGTTAAATTTAAAAAAAAAAAAAAAAAAAAGAGGAGGGAGAACCTGAGCAAGCCTTTGCAAACTGTTTGAGTTTGGTTACTTCATGTGGTAGTAACTGCAGGGATATATACTGTACCTCCTTTTGGAGGTACAAGTACTGTGTTCTCGTGGTTAAGGTGATACAGGGAACTGAATGTGGAGTGTGTTTGTGAGACGTACTAACAGCCCTGCTTAAAAATAATCATACAGCCCCAAAATACTACTCCGTACAGGAAATTTTGGCCCCCGTGAAAGCATGAGACAAATCTTTCAGGAGGAATACCAATAGCTTAGCCAGCGTACCCCGGGGCTAACACGGTAACCTGGGAAGCGTGCGTGTACCTGCAGTGTTGTGCGGCTGCCACATGGGAATTGGTTAATGGGGACGTTCTGGTGTCTGTGTGTCTGGTCTCCCACTGTTCCTGGGTCTAGGGTCCAAGAAATACATAGGTACCTGGCTGCTCTCCGTACAGGAAATAGCTTGGTTCCCAAAGGCCTCTAGGTCAAGGTCTGCTTCTGAAGCCTGCTTGGGAAGGTGCTCCATCCCAAAGGCATCCCATCCCGCCTGCAGCCATAGGGCATGCAGGATGTGCACCCAGACGTGCCTCCGTCTTCTGAGTGCCCTTTGGTGTGTCGTGTGGATGTGTTTTTGGAAGTGAAGTCCATGAGGAGCATTGGGATTTGTTCTGGGATCCTTGATCACCTCCTGAGGGTTGCTCAGTCCTTGTTGCAGCCCTGCTGAAGTATCCGGTGCCTTCACTGAACTGCTCCGAGGTTAAAAGACAGAGAGACTTTTTCCATTCATGCTTTCATTATTTTCTGGTCTCTGATTCTGCATGGAAAGCAGTTACTGAAGTTATCGTACACTTAATTAGCTTCACAGTTCCCTAATAAAATCTGAAAGTAGGCGAAAGTCCGCTGGGAACCCAGAACTCTTCCCCTAACCTTTCTTCGTTCCTTTCTTGGAGGAAAAAGAGGCAGACAGCAGCTTTCTGTGGTAAGCTTGTACATGCTCCAGTGAAGCTGCCTCTCAGAAAACACTTCTCCCATTCCACAGGACAACTTCTTTTGAAAGCCGTTCCTCTTGATGGGCATGTTGCAAATCAAAACCACAATTTCAATCGTGAGTTCCAGGGGAGACCCCAGAAAGAGCTGCTGCAGATTGGGGAACTGCTGATGCATATTTATTTTTAATGTTATTCTTCAGATCTAACTTCTGACACCAAAATGATGTTTAAGATGACATTTTCATCTAAATAAAATAGCAGTTAATGAGACCGGAGTAGTCAATAACACTCTGCAGAGTTAATCCCCTTACGCTGTTTAATAACTGTATATATTGCTTTCTAGATCAGAGCTTTGAACCAAATTCCTCAAACCCAAGTAAAATTACTTTTTTCTGCATTCTGGGGAGCTAACTGATTTTTATCTGAATAAATCTGCTTCTCCAACAACAAACGCGGAGCTTCTCTTTTTTTTTCCTCATTTTTCCCATGAATTTGTTAAAAATTGCACTGCTTCAAATTAGGCACTCTAAAAAAAATATTAAGAAAATGAAAGAGCAATTTCTGTTGAATAATTTATTAATTTCTTTATTTATGCTTAGGCTTTTAGGAAATAAGTGATGTCTGTAACAGTATCAATTTCTTATTTGTTGTGAAATACCTGTTGTTTTGAACTCTAAATGGATAATGTTAGGTCTTTTAAGGTTAGAAAATGTTAATTTTGAAGTCACTTCTGTGTTCAGAAACTGTCTGTTGCTGACAGAGCTCATGAGCTCTGATCTCATAGAGCAGATGCTGAAAGCATTCTGGAAATCCTGTTTTGCATGTGGCAAATTAAAATTATTTATTCTAGCAGTGAAATACTTTGTTGCTTAATTTTCGTTGACCTAATGCCAGTTCTCATTGCCTAATTTCATTGATATTTATGTGCAAGCCTCCTTCTGCCTGTGTTTCTGACCTGGAAATGAGTGTGATGTTTTTCAAGAGGTAGCTTATTTCATGGCAAAGTAAAGCTGGTGAAGTCCTTAGTTCGACGGTAGCATGGGCCATGTGCATAGCTCATAGAATATTTTAGTAATATAGATAATACTTAAAAGTCTTATTTGAAGGTCAAGAAGAGATTAAAACTACAGAGGATAGGATTTCATTGGAAATCTGCTTCTTAATATTTTTTCCTATAATAGAATGAATTTGAGTAACATAGGGAAAGAGGGGAGTTTCTGCTCAGTTTGAGGTTACTGCTGTATTCAGAATTAGTGCCATTCCTGTATAAAACCTAATTTTTATTTTTAGGCAAATGGAAATAGTAAGAACTAAGACCAGAAAGTGGTGTTTGAAAAATGAAGACCGGTATTTGCCTCTGGGAACTCCAGTTTCCAGCGGTTTGACAAGGGTTTTGAGATGTGCCTGTGCCAGTGGCCAGAGACCAGTTGTCCCAGGACCCGGATCTTGAGCGCTGCCGTAGAAATTTATGCTGGCTTGATGGACTCGATCTGTATCCATGTTTGTGTATGTAAACCTCTTGCGCGCTAGCCAAAGGTTCTGAAGAGCCTTTGGCTTCCCATTGGGTTTTCCTTTTTGTGCTTAAATGACCCCTTCCACTGTTGCTTTTTGAGGTAGCACTCAGAAGTGTCCTTGGCCAGTTGTGCCATCAGAGGGTTGTTTTAGTGCTCAGTATACTGTGATGTATTGGGTTTGAAATTTTGCTTAAATATTGACTTACTAGTATTTATGAAAGGAGCAGCTGAGAGAGCTGGGATTGTTTAGCCTGGAGAAGAGAAGTCTCAGAGGGAGACTTTATAATTGTGTACAAATACCTCATGGGAGAGAGTCGAGACCTTGGAGCCAGGCTCTTCTCAGTGGTGCACGGAGAAAGGGCAAAAGGAAGTGGGCACAAACTGAAATGCAGGATTTTCCACTTACATGTGGGAGGAAACTTTCAGTGTGAGGGTTGTCAGATCCTGGAAGAAGTTGCTCAGAGATGTGGAGTCTCCATCCATGGAGATACTCAGAACCCAACTGGACAGAGTCCTGGAGCTGCTCTGGGTGACCCTCTGCTTATCAGGGGCCTGGATGAGATGCCCTGCAGAGGTGCCTTCCAGCCTCCCCTGCGCCGTGATCCTGTGAGACGCTTTACACATGAATATATGAAAAGGCAGAGTGATGAACTGAGCTTGTCTGCGAACACAGATCAAATAGCCTTAAATAAAAACATTGCAACAGCCTGCAAAAAATGATCCTTACAGGGAAATTGTGTTTCTGTAACTTCTTGGAAGCATAACCTCTAAGGAGAGAAGGACTGAAACACCAGGGACCAGCATTCTGCTGTTTGCTTCCATTAATGTCCAGATTTCACTTAGGCATAGTTTGTCTCCTGGCGTAAGGAAATGTTACACTTAAATTCAAAAAGCTCTTGGTTTCCTTTTTATTTTTAGTAGAATAGAAGGGGAACATATGGAGTTTCTGTTTTCCCAAAATATTTGTCATTAGTACTGACTGCTTCACTTCTTTCGGCAGAATCTTTCCCAAGCGAGTTTTCTGCAATATAAAAAATAGTTGGGCTGAACAAGATTTCTTTTTGCCACAGGCTTCATGATTTTTCTTGCTCGTATTCATTGTCCCTAATTTATTTATTAATTTTGAATTGCAATTGCACAGAGGGAGAGAGAAGTGGCAAATGTTCTGGCATATGGGCTGCACCGTCATTGGAAACAGCGACTTTCAGCCGCTCGTGCTGCCCCGTTCCTCATGACCCCAGGCTCCAGCGTCTCTCTTTGCCAGCCTGTTTAGATTCCTGCTTTCTGCTCCCTTCCAATACAAAATTTTAATTATTTTTTGCTTTGCCCTCGCTACTTTCCTGCCACTGTTCCTCAGCGCTTGCCAGCATTTTGTAATAGAGAGCCAGTGGCAGTAATTCAGCACTCTGCTAGTTACGCGCTGCAATAGCTGCTGCTCGGAGGGGTCACATAAGCTGCAGCCGATTAACATTAGCATGGTAATAGCAGCCACTATGTGGAACGCACAGTGGGAATGTTGGAAGCTCCTCCAAGGACCCCGAAGATATGTATGGACCACCCATGATGGGGAAAAAAAAAAATTAAAAATGCCCTTTCTGCTTTGAAATGAGCCAATCTGTGTGTTCATTGATACCCAGAAGCACTGCAATCATTAAGGCTATTACTATGCCTATTATAAATCACAATTTTGTAGCAGTTCATAGATTAGTCACAAAAATTACTTTTAGTCTAAAATTTTGTTATACTGAGTTTGTCTAGTAGCAATTCCAATCCTTATTGAACAAAATTGTCTTTAAAATAATTATGAATATGGTAATTATTCAAAGATAAATAGTCAAGATTACAAAAATTGTTCCATACAAAACTATGTGTCAGCTCCTTCTGTTGGTTCGTGTCTAGAGAGTCATGAAGTGCAGGTCAGTGAGACAAACATTTGTTACTTCACCATGTAGCAGGAAAAGCATATTGGGATTCTTGGTATATGAAGTAAAAACCTCAAGAAACGAGCTTGTGAAGAAGTTAAAAAATAAATGGTTGCACTTGGAAAAACTGCAGATCAGGACCAATTTAAAGCATAACATTTAATAACCTGTTTGTTGCTGATACAGTCAGTGGTGATTAAGGGATAACTCTACCCCAAGTGTTTGGTATCTGCCTGGTAGTTGCTTCTGGCCATACAGTTTTTTTGAGAAGTCTTCACTGGTTTCACCGAGAGCTGTTTGTGATATTACCTGGACCTGTTCGAGCTCGTTACCGTCTGTTTGTTGGTGTTTCATGGACTCATGGAAAAATAGAGCTGCAGGAGCTCCAGAGGATGTGTAATGCATGCTCCTTCCTCAAGGCATGAGCAGCTCCTTTGTAATAGGTTTGTCCCCGGCGTGGCCCTCTTTGAGCGCTTACCTTTGCTACTCGCTTGATGCCCCAAGTTGGTCTGACTGTGCCAGCCAAGTCTCGCAGTGCTGAACAGACGAGGGGGATTACTTTGCCTGTTTTGCAGGCAGTACTCCAGTTGATTTATCTAATGCGATGATTGCTTTTTTTCTTAACAATATGACACTGTTGACTCATGTTCAGTTTGTGATCCAGTATAACCTCCCACATCGTTTTTTGAAGAACTGCTACCTACCCAGTCATTTTCTATATGTGTAGTTGATTAATCCTGCTGAATCGTGTCACCTTGCTCCTCTTCTGTTGAACTACATCTTTGGTTTTTGGGTGAGTTGGTTTTTTTTTTTTTTTTGTTTAATGGCCTGATCTGACTTGTTAGGATTGTTTTGAATTCTAATCTTGACCTCCAACAGAGCTGCAGTTGCATCCTGCTTTCGTATCTTTTGCAGATGTAACAAACATATGCTGCATTCCTTTATCTGTTCTGTTAATAAAAGCATTGAACAAAACCAGTTCACAACAGACTGCCACAGAGCCCATGTGATAGAGCCTTCTGTTTTGACCATGAACTATTACAACTTATGCTCTGACTAAAGTTATTGAAATAGCTAAAATTTGAATAGTGATTTATAATTTGAGTCTTCTATGTCTTGGCATTGTATAGCTGGGATTTGTAAGAACACAAATCCAATTCAGTTCTCCGTTCAGCAGTGGACACACTGCATTTGTAGGATTTCTTAGATGCCCTAACTCAACTTCTGGCCAGCCCCTGAGGTCTGTTTCCAAGCTCCAGGACCTGCTTTTCAGGCTGGCCTCCCCCAAGAGTAGTGAGGTCTGCTTAGTAGAGGACATTTTTATTGAAGGAGATAATGCTAATCCCAACGTGAGCTGAAAGAACAGGATTAAATTCAAACTGTAGCAGTAAATGGGAGTTTTATACCTGTATGCAGAGTACGGATGGACTCCTTGCTATAGTCTGTGTTTTCACTCTGCTGATGGAATTTGACTTTTGCTGTGTCCCATCTCCTACCCTGCGATCTGTCCAGCCTTGTGATGTGTTGAGGGCTCTACATAGAATCATAGAAACTCGCGAGTTGGAAGGGACCCATAAGGATCATTATGTCCAACTCCTGGCCCCACACAGGACCAGCCCACTCAGAGCAGATGACTGAAAACATCATACAGATGCTGCTTGAGCTCAGCCAAGCTCGGGGCAGTGACCACTGCCCTGGGGAGCCTGTTCCAGTGCCCCACCACCCTCTTGGTGAAGAACCTTTTCCTGATCTCCAACCTAACCCTCCCTTGTCGCGGCTTCATGCCGTTCCCTCGGGTTCTATCGCTGGGCACCAGATCAGCGCCTGCCCCTTTGCTCCCCCTCAGGAAGAGGCTGTAGGCCACCATGAGGTCACCCCTCAGCCTTCTTTTCTCTAGACTGAACAAACCCAGGGACTTCAGCCTCTCCTCATACGTCTTACCCTCTAGACCCTTCACCATCTTAGTTGCCCTCCTTTGGACGCTCTCCAACAGCTATATGTCTTTCTTGTGCTGTGGTGCCCAAACCTGCACCCAATACTCAAGGTGAGGCCGCACCAGCACGCAGGGCAAAGTGGAACAATCACCTCCCTAGACCTGCTGGCAATGCCGTGCTTGATGCCCTCCAGGATATGGTTGGCCTTCCTGGCAACCTGGGCACACTCTTGGCTCATGTTCATCTTGGTGTCAACCAAGACCCCCAGATCCCATCTACGTAAAACAGTTAGGTGTTGCACTGCCTGGTTTTATCATGTCTGTATTATTCATGAAGCTTATTAGAAGGCCCAGCCCACACTTAAATGTTTTTCGGTTTAGTGTCTGTTTAATTTTGCCCATCACGCCTGTGTCTCTTTGGTAAGTGAAGAAAGCCAGATGCATGTTGATCTCTGTGTTGGAGGAAGAGACTCCCTCTGCTGATGCGATCTGATTCTGGAGCAGCTCACTTCAGGGCGAGGGGGGAAGAGAGTGGGGCTAGTGGATTTCCAAATAGAAAATTGTTTATAGAGTATTTACCCCCACCTCCCCCCAGTGGAAGTGCTTCCATGGGGAATCAGAAAAAGTCATTGTTTCAGGTCTGTATGCCTTCCTACTTGTCTTTCAGGAGCCTAATTATTGCTGGCTGGTTGCTTAGTTTCCTTGAAAACAGAAGGTTTATACAATTACACATGAAAGGCAACTGTTTTGCTCATCTCCAGAAGCTTTAAATATTCTTATTTTGTATCTGAATTATTTGGGTGAATTATTCTTTCATTTATTTATCTTTTCAAGGGTTTGTGAACATTTTTCAATTGATTCCGTGTCCTTTTTTGCTTTTTGACCCTGTGTAGAGGATAAAGACGTGGGTAAATTGCATTAACAGAAAAAAAAAAAGCGCTTTTTGATGCTGTTTGGGTTTTTCTTTTGTTGGGGAGCGAAGAGGTGGCAGGTTGAGGATGACAGAAGATATGTCTGTGGTTGCTCTGTCAAAGGAGAAACTATAGGTCCTGGTAAGATTTGGTGTGATGAAATCTTCAAGGATGGCAACTATCAAAAATGTTTGGATTGCACCCGAAGATTTCCCTATTCTGTGTTCAAACCACAAGAAGTAATTTATCAGGGGAAGCTTAATGATCTCTAGATCGCTGAACTCCAGATGCTTGTTCAAATAACTGAATAGTAGATTGATTATCTCTGTACAAAGTTTACTGAAATAGATTTTCTTGTTTGTTTGTTTGTTGTTTGCCTGGAATTTAGAACGTAAGAGGAATGGAAAAGGAAAAGGCTGGTTGCTGTACCGTGTGACAGGCGAGCTGCTCTGATCATGTGGGGTGGTTCTGATAACCTCCTGACCAGAAGAAATCCAAGTGTAAGCGTTGTGTGGGGCAATGGGCAGTTACAAGTGTTGGGGTTTGTGTTAGACATAAAATAGAGGTTTAATCCCGTGCTGCTCACTGAACACCCGTTGCATGAGTCTTTGTGGGAGTTTCGAGAGTGGTGAATTAACTGCGGTGTTTTGGCAGAGCTCAGCGCAGACGATGCGTTTTACTGGAATGAATTTTCCTAGTATTTTCAATAAAACAAAGTTTTATTTTCCCTTTCTACTGTGAATTGAGGCATAATGTTGGCTGTATCCTGTTAAATAGCAGCAGAACCGAGCAATAGCGGCACAGCTGGTTTTACCTTTTCATTGCCTGGGAAGACATGATGACGATGCAAAGTTCTGTTAGTGCAACGATAGTGTCCCCTGGCAATGCAACTGTGCGAGGGAGGGTTTAACATCTGTGGAGTGGGGTTACTCCTGGGGTAAAAAATAGAAAATTAACATGGGAGGTGGGTGGGAAGTGAAGATGTTGCACACTGAGTGCCAGGAGATGTGGGTACCCTACAAAACTGCTGGGCCATGGTTCACGTTGGGTCTGGGCAACTCTAGAAGTGGTGTGTATTATGGAGACCTACAGAGTGGTCAACGTTTCTGCCACAGTTTAAACAGCCTGAGTGGGTTTTTTTTTGGCGTTGGGGTTCCTTGTGAACAGTCTCTGATTGCAATATTTGTGTCTGCTCCTCCAAGAAAAATTTGTAAGGAATCTGCACACCGAGAAACCTACTGTTCTTAGGACAGCTGTCCTGAAAAAGGGGGAAGGGGGGAAAAAACAAAGAAAGAAAAGAAAGAGAATAAAAAAATTTTTAAAAAAAAAGTTCAAGGTTACATACTAAAAATCAGTAACATGCTCAAAAAAGTTAATATCTGGTGAATGTCAATTAACTACTTCCCCAGCTAATAAATAGCTTAGGAGGCATAAAATTTAATACTCCTAGAATTGTAGAAGCCTTTGAAGAACACTTTTAAATGGGGCTCGTTGGAAGCAGGTTTAACACTGACCTGTTCAGAGGTGAGTACTGAAAAAGATATGGTGGAATGAAACTACATTTCTTGAATATAGAGGCATTTTGACTTAAGCTTTTCTTTCGTTATGTTGCTTTTGGAAGAGTTTATTTTTAAGTTCTTGTGTAACACATCAGCCGAATTGCACTAGTAAACAGTGTCCTGTTTATTTATGAGCCTAACTCGAAGCGTTTCTGAAGGCTCAGCTGCCTTGGGAGTGGGTCACTGTGCCACAGAAACAGCGTGAAGAGCAGCTGCATGTTGTCTTTCACGTGGCCGTGCCTATAGGTGCTGCTCACCTTCAGTCTCAAAGCATAAATCTGCTGCCTTGCAAGGATCTCAAGCACCAGAATGATTCTTACTTTCCTTCTCTCTCCCCATCACTGTCACCTACGGGAAGCAAATGAGATGTGCACGTTTCTGAGGGCAGTATTAGGCACACTCTGTCTTAGACAAAGAGCTTTTCTAGTTTTATTGTGGAGCTTTCTTTGAGACGTGAGCAGATAAGCAGCAGAAACTGCTCTGAGGTCACCGACACATGATGTAGTAGTTATGAGTTTATTTGGAAATCAGAGCAAACCAAACTTTGCCCCAGTTGGCTTGCTTCCTGGCAAGCAGAGCCCCCTGTTTTTTCTAGTCATGTGTTTTCTCCTAATGCCAATGGCAGTCATTTTTTTGGCACTTACAGTTAGGAGAAAAAAAAAATTAAAATGAAGTAATACATGGCATTTGTTTTGGCCCTAGTCATGACTCATAAATAGGGATAACATCTGTGCTGACGGTTTTTCATCATATATAACCAGATTGAATGAGCAAAGTTTTCATTTATTGCTGTTCTTTTCCCATTGTTATATTTAGGGAGCTCCAGTGTAAAAAACGAAAGTATATACTTATGTGTATTTCTTATGTATACACCAGAATGTATATACATCTTGTGAATTTTAATTTAGCCACTCTGTCGCTTTCAACTAAAAATGGCTTATTGCCTTTCCCCGAGCTTTACAAAACTTTTTCAAGATCCTTCCCAAATCTTAGTCTGTTGAAGACTCGTACTGCTGCCAAGTCTACACCATTCTTTTAATTAAAAGACAAAAAAAAAAAGAGAGAGAAGTGAAACTTGCAGTGGATGTAAATCCTTATAATCCTGAACTGATGTAAATCAGTGCAACTCCCGAAGTCATTGGAACTATGCTGACTTACATCTACTGAAAAATCTGGCACATAATATTCCTGCTGGTCTTTTCTTTTGCCCAATAGTTGCTCTACACGGAGTTGGCACGGTGGACAAAGCACTCTCTTACTAGCTGATAGAGGGTGGCACGGCTTCCAGCACTGCTGATTCAGCACAGCAGAGGCCATTTTCCTGATTTCTTTGTGAGCTAGATTAAATTACTCTGCAGGCTGGACTGGAGCCACAGGCCATAGTTTTACAGCCTTAGAACATGGCATCCTAGCCCATGGCATCCGAGAGGGCTGGCTGCGCGTAAAGCTCTTCTGCTTCGCTGCAGAGATTTTTAGATTTGGCGATCTGTCCCTGTGCAAGGCTAATGCCAGCAGTACCGAAAATATTTTGATTGCCTAGTTGAGATGTAATAAAATGGGGTTCTGTTAATTGAAGGAAGGGATATCATGGGGATCAGGTTAAGATGAAAACTCCACTGTGTGTTTGTCATGGCAACGTTTCTTTAGATTTGTCTTACAGAATTACAAGACAATAGATAATGCATGTAAGTTATTAATGAATACAACACAACGGTAGCACCAGTGAGGCATCCTGCCTGAATTTGGGGGGGTTTGTACCATTAGAGCTGTTTCAAATGACTTACCAAAATTTTGGAAAACCCATTTCCTTTTGCATCTCGGTCTTTGGACATTTCTTGTCAATCCTGAGCGGGTTTGGAATTGAACCAAGGGAGTGAAGCAGTGGGATGCACTTTGTGGTGAGCTGTGTCTTGTTCACATCCTACAGAGCTGAGAAGTGGGATGTCTGTGCCTACTGTAATAGGCACATGAGTAGATGAAAAAGCATGTTTTCTCTTCTCTGGCAGCTACCGGCTTTGTGTATTTAGAAAAGCGTAGCCAGCTCTGCTGTGCTCTCCAGTCGGGCTTCGCGATTGCAGCTCATAGCAATTGATCTGGCTTGCTTTAGCCGAGTAGGGATGTTGCTCCGATTTACCCTCTCCCCTCCAGTGCCCGTGATCTAGCCAAAAAGGAGTCTGGTGAATGGAGAAAACAGCACTGTTAGTGTGGGGAGAAAAGGTCAAACAGATGGAAAATAAAAGCCATCCTGCTTCCAGCATAAGGAACAATCTGAGCCGATTCAGTCTAAGCCAGGTGTTTGAGTGAAGTTGAGACCAGGCTTAAAGAATTTTCACAGTAAGTTTAGAAGTTTCACTTTATCTCTTCTCCCTCGCCTGAGTATCTAATCACACTGTTTTCTCACTTTAAGGTGCTTGCATTGTATCAGAAAAACGGGCGCCCCATACATGTGGTTATCTTTGAGTGGCCTTATTGCTTTTCAGCTTTATCTCTGTAGTTCAAAAATAGAAAAAAAAAAGAGCACCACCAAACTAAACCTCCTGATTTTAGTACAAAGATGGACGTATTTTTATAATTAAAAAGTATTATTGAATCAGAACGTTTTTCAAACAATAAGCCCTGAGTGTGATACAGAAGCGAAGTTCCCTTTGCCGGTTTCAGTGCCAAAACAAAGGTGGGCAGGTGAGACAAGTTGTTCTATTTTCTGAGACTTAGGTCAGTCTCACACTATCGGGTAGTGTGTGGAGCAAAGGGTTTATCTATTGATTTCTGAATGTATTGTGCTATTAATCTAACACTTCTTTCCCCAGTGGAATTTCTATTCAGAAGGCTCTAGCCAAGCTCAAGAAAGTTATTTGATTTGGAAAGTTTGAAAGAATAATAAAAGAAGGATTGATGCAGGTAGATTTTCATGAGCTCAAGTCTTCTAGTAAAATACACAGATTTCTTCCTCCTATGTATGTATCCGTGATGGTTTGGCTCATTATTTAGGAGGAAGCAGAGTATGGAGATCACTTGTTTTACTGTCTGAGAATTTGTAATTATGAAATGCATTCACAGGATAGTTATGAGAATGGTTTTGGTGATACAGCAAAATATAAACACTAATGGGATAGTGCAGCTTTGTCTTTTCATAAATGTGTGCTTCATTTCTAAGCAATTAGGCCTTTCCTGCTAATTTTTAAACTATTAAAATATAGTGCCAGAAACACATTATTGTAATTTCCTAATAAGAAAACTGTGGCAAGGGAATTGCACCATATTTACAGAGAGGCTTTGCCCCTCAGGTATTTCCAACATCCTTTAAGTATTTTTGAAAACTAAATCTTTTATCAGAGCTATGGCATGAGAGTAGCTGGTGCTTTATGCACATTCTAGTTATTAAAGTGTTCCTTACTTTTTCTAAGAAATGAATACAGGAATAAACAGTAAAAAACCCAAACCCCAAAGTAGTTTTTGCCTTTGAGTGGGCTGATATTTCTTTGTCCATTGTCTCTAGTGCAGGAGTGAAAGAATTAAATGGATGAGATGCAGTTGGTAGCAAAAAAAGAAATAATATATTTTTGCCTTTTTGGGTCTGCAGTCCTGTCTTGCTGAAGAAGTCAGTTGCCTTTGACTTCACGGTGCCCATGACTGGTCCAATAATAGGTTTATACTATTTCATTAGGACACTGTCAAATTAAATCAAGGAAGGTGGACTCATGCCTAAAAAAGGACTTCTCTGTGAGTGTTCCCTGTCTCTGGAGCACTGCAGTTTGTTCGAGCTGATGATTATTACTAACCCGGGTTTGGAGGTATACTTGTTGCTCTTATTTACGCAAAACATGCAGCTCTTTGGAGGTACATGATTAACCTGTGGCATTACTTTACTGCACGCCCAGGTGGGAAGCTGGAAATTAGGAGCATGGCTGAAGAATTACCTGGATATGAAGAACAATGTTGTATTAACTATACAGTTAGTCTTTGTCAGTAGCATTTACAGTTTTTTCAGTCCTTGTGGTGAGTAACCTAGCAGAATTTATTGGTGAGTAGTTCAGTCTGCTTAAACAGGCTGATTTTCTTGAGTAGGCAGAAATTACGTCTTATTTCACGTCTCAGATTTACTTCAAATGAAAAGCCAAATCCAGATTTGACTTGCTTTTCTTCCCAGACTCGTATTTAAGCGCTGGGCGAATAGGACGCATAGGATTTGGGCTAGTGAACTGTTCAGAGTAACTTAATTTACCAAAGCTGGGGTAAAGAGCTGCTGGCAGTTAAGACTCTGCTAAAGATCCAAGTTTTTGAACCAGATAGGGAAAAAAGTGATGTGTTTTTTTTCTTTTTAATCCCCGATGTAGAAATAAGTGCTTTAGAATATCTGAAACATCCACCAGTATCATTTCACTGCTGAGAATCGGGTAACTGTGTAAAATTATATTGACCTGAGGGGATTGAAATATAGAAGTGGCCGTGCGCTTAACTGTGCAGGAATCAAACTGTTTTACTGATAACATTTTATTGATTCGTCTTCTCTCGGTGTTACAAGTAGCCTGAAGCTCCGCAAAATGAGCCGGCAATGTTTTTGTGTTGTGGACATTGCAGTGTTGCAGCCCTTCATAGGTATTGAAATTTTATATACGGGCTGAGAGCTCACGTAATTATTGTGATTTGTAACGACTGAGACTGCAGATGGGGCTTCCCAGAGGTTTCATTTCAAACCAGATAACTGGTAATTCCTCTTTTCTGCTTAAGAATCCGTTGTCCCTCCTTTTCTCTGCAGCTGTTGAGGTTTCTCTCTGTGAAAAGTGGAACCGTATCTGTGACTTAATGAAGATGCGTAAAATGATTGAAATTGCCTTAACAAGGCGGCGCTCTGTATACAGTAGCAATGAAAATGTGTCTTGCTGTTCGTAAGGGATACTTTGTCCTTTTCATAAAGGACCTGTGGTTTCCAACCGTATTATAAAAATAATAATAATAAAAAAAATCATCCTCACGATAAAGCTTTAAGCAAATGAATGGCTTAAAAAAACCCACAATGGCAGATTGTGAGTTTAACCTGCATGTGTTGACTAATTAAATTCTTTTGAAGGAGCTAATTTCATGTATTTCATTTAATGAAGGCTTGCTTAAGATTTTAATGATGTGGGTCTTTTCTCTTCAGTAGAATGCCATATTGACTCATGACATATTTTTACACAGGCTTCATTCTGCCGTGAACAACAGTAGTTGAAAATGTGAGCGCTTGATAAAGTATCATTAAATTAGCTTATTGTAGTTGCAGATTTTTATTATGCTACTTCACTGAGATATGAATTGATCGCCTTGTACTTGCTGTTTTTTAAAGGTGCAGCGTTGTTATTGATTATGCTACTTTATCTCAAGTGTTTCATCAGCCTGCTGGCAGCCTTGTTCCCTCTGCAATTTTAGAAAGTACTAGCCTTTGTGCTTTTTTTTTTCCTCATGTATTTCATGTGTTTGCCTGTCTTTTTCTATTGTAAATACACTGAAAGCGATTGCATTTCGTGTTTGTACCGTGCCCTGGTGCACAGCAGCTCTCCTCCGTCCTGGGGCTTTGGGTGCTGCGGTGGGAAGGAGAAGCAGTTGGTGTCCTGCTCAGAGGTGCTGCTGAACGGTCTGTTGTCCTGGGCTGATTTCCAGGGTATCCGTGAGATTTACGAAAGCCGAGGGCAAAATCAATTCTGCTTAAATTTTATAGCATATTCATTTGGAGCAGAGGTTTCGTCTGTGCAGTCGGCGTAATTGTCTGTTATGGGATGTATGTCACAAATGTAGTCAGAAAAACAAGAGCCTACATCTTGGATAGTAAAACTTTCAGCTATTTTTCCATGTTAACTTGAATAGTGGTTTTCTTCTGTAAATCTTGGAACACCCAGACCTATTTCAATACTAAGTGTATTGGAAAAGGATTGCTGTCAAGGCTTGTCCATCTAATGAAATTCCCTTATTAGCACTGGAGCTGCAGTCTGCAGAGAAGACATTAGATGAATAATCTTTCCAACCTGTCTAGGTTAAAACTAGACGGCCTTTCACCAAATGCTAAGCTAGAAGTCCAACAGCAAAATATGTAAGTGTTGCTCTAGTCACCCTTTTTGTGTGATCTGTTGTAATTCAATATATTCCTTAAACATAAATTGATATTTCAGCTGTCTGTGAAATATTTCCAGACTTCAGTTACCACAGGCGCTGGGTGCTGCGAGGGCTCTGTCACCTTGTGCTTCAGGCTGACGGCATTCCAGCGGCGATGTCTTTTATACGATTCATTTTGACATCCGCTTAGCCAAATGAAGAAACTTTTTGTCACAAAGTCCTACGGATCCACAGGGGCTCTTTGAGGTCTGTCTTGGTGGTCGTTGTCTCCCTGCCAGGGAAGGGAGTTTGACGGAGCACCAAAATACTTAAATTTGAGGAAAAGCCTTGGTGTTACGTTCTAACAGGTGGGGGGCTTGCCGTTGGAGGGAGCTCCCAAGTGAAATGAAAGACGCTTTGACCTTTGAGCTTTGCAAATCGCCGCTGAGTGACTGCCGACAGATGTGCTTTAGCCAAATATAATGCATTGACCCCGTGGAACGCGTGCGGCCGGCGAGGGCATCCAGGGGCCCTGCTGCCCTTCAGCTCCGGGAGCGCCGGGGGCCTTTCGCGTGGCGGTCGGGGCGACGCGGGCGTGAATGCCTTGTGGCCATGTGTAAATGGAAGAGAAAACTGTTCTTGTGGCAGAAGAAAAGTCCGTGATAGCTCGGGGTTGGTAATGGAGAGTATCGTAATAAACGTGAGCAATAGATGTTTAAAAATTGCCAGAAATTTCAAGAAACAAGATATTTGTGCTAATTAGACTCTTTTCCTGTCATCTTTATTTACTACTTTAAACAACAAAAACCCCTCAAGTGAAATCAAAGCGTGGTAGAACATATTTCTTAAGTCTCCTTGATCAAAGCTTATAGAAGGAGGGGAATACTGCTCGTAACCGTTTCCTCAAATACAGATTCGAGATAAAGTCTCTATCGTAGCGTGAGGACTTTTGTATAACGCAGGCGATGGCAAGGTGTTGATGGATGCCTTTCGGTATTAGACAGCCTGCTCCCTTTCAGGTGTACGTGTGATGCCGCAGTGTTAGCTTAGCTTTGTGGGGGGATGCCAGAAGGGAATTATTTATTTTTTTAAAAAATATTGTTAGTATTTCTGTGCCTACATCTTGATTAATATTGGTTCACTGTGCCCTTGTCTTCCTCTGTCTTCCTCAGTATCTGCCTCTTATCTTTACTTAGATTGCAAGTAATCTTGGAGATGGAGATCACAGTTTTCCTGACCTGAGTTTATAAAGTGTTTAGTTAGCGCAGTGGGCTCCTGGCCACGTATGGGGTCTCCCTGCTTCTGCCTTTGATTAATAAAACCAAAGGAGATGCCTTTGGGTAGCTGTTCGGTCTCCTGCTCAGGTGTTGTTTTAGAGCAGGTTGATAGGAATTCTGTCCGGAAATTTTTACTGTGCTGTTTTTTGGGTTTGATGGGGTATTTTTGTTTTGTTTCGTTCTGGTTTGGTTTTTTTTTTGTGTGTGTGTGTTTTGTTTGTTTGTTTTGGATTTTTTTTCATTTTTTTGTTGGAGTTCTTTTTGTTTGTGATCTTTAAGGATGCGAGTTTGGTTTTGTTTGTTGTTTTCTTTTAAAGGACTGTGAGGCAGGAAAAAAGCAATTATTATATGTGAATAATTGAGAAAGAGGGCTCTTCAAGGTTGATTGTCTGTGAATGGGAGAAAGTAGGAAGAGAGAAGAGGAAGCATACCTGTGTCTGGACGCAGGGAGGAGGCAGTGATGGGACATGTGGCCTTTAGACCCGGACAGGCACCCCGGGCTGGCTGCGTGGCGTTGTGGAGGTCAGCACGGCTGTGCTGTACCACTGAAAGCTTCCAGGGTCTCACTCTTCGGTCTTGAAGAAGAACTGGAAAACGCCGAGGAAAATGGAAAGAAGTCTGCCATAATTGTGACACAAGATAACCGGGAAATAATATAGTGCAGTGCAGGAGCTCGTGTGCTGTCAGCTACTGATGTACATCTTACTCCGTTCTTGGCTTAATAATTTGCACTGAAAATCTTTAGTCAGAAACCAGCTGATTTCTTTGTTTCTTTTTGTTCTGCTCCTTCTAGATAAGGGAATGAAAGGACTACTTCATAGATGTGTAATTCCAATGTCGATGTTCTGGCTCATTACAGAAGCCAGCACAGCCTACTGAAAAGAACAAAGCGTCAGCATGATACCCCATCTGATCACCTACCCAGATGTACTTTTAGCAAGCTCGGAAATGCCATTAGTCTGAAGGATTTCCTAATACGTGAATTCCTCACCTGTGCTTCTGCAGCTGACTTATTTTGAATTTACACGGCACGAATAGTGTGTAGTTTCTGGGCTGGAAGGATTTTTATAATTCGCATCCTTTAGTCCACTTCTGCCTGTGTCAGTGGTCATGTTTACTTTTTAGATAAATAGCTCAAATCAGTTGGAAGGAGTGGACCCAGTGTCCTAAATAAGTATTTAGGAATGCTATTTATTAATCTGTAAAGAATGAAGAGGAAGTGTCAGAGTTGGTTGGTGGTATTGAGCTGGCCAAAACCTTTTAAATCCATCTTCTGAAACTTGTCTCCATTAAAAACTTTAGTTAAATATCTTTCAAATATATGGATTGTCTCCTCTTTCCCTCCTTTGCTCAGTGAGCAGAATGCTTGGAGAGGGTATGCACTTCTGCTCAAAGGCACGCCTAAAGTCAGTTAAGTGTCTGCTGGGTTTCAGGAATAGTTTAATTTATGATGTTAAGTTCTTTTTAGCAGTTGACTTGCTGTGACCTTAAAGGAAACTCTTGCAGACTGAGCTTTCGCTGCTTCTGGGAGAAGAAATGGCGTATTTTTGTGTGCCTGTTTTACTGCCATATATGGGTCCCGCTGAATTTGGAGGCCAAGGGCAGTGGCTAACAGTTTTATTTAAAGATGAGAGTTACGAGATGGCACTTCTGCATAGTAAGTTTCTAAAAACACACACATCAGTGTTTACAGCTTTTTAACAGCGCCCTGTAAGGTCTGGTTCAGACAATGTTTAGAAACTGTAAAAAAAAAAACCCAAACAAACCCAAAAAACAAACAAACAAAAAAGAAAAGGAAAAAAGGATGTGTTTGCCTGCTTGCATGCAAGTATGCCTGAATAGCTGATAGGTTCATTGTTACTTATTTATGGGCAAATTATAGAGGTACATCTGTTCCTCCTGTGTATACAGTCAGGCATCTCAAGTTTTTTAAGATACTTCGTGACATTCTTTGAAGATTTAATGCCAGGTGGAAGATCAGTTAGAATTACAGATATCCTAAAGTTTCAAAATAATGCTGCCTGAAAACTCTGATACTTTTGCTCCCAACTTTAATGAGGCACAGTCTAAACATCATAGTAACCGAGGCAGGAAAAAGAAGAAAAAAACCAAAAGCACCCAAAAATCCATGAGAACAAAATCTTTCCACATGTTTACTGTAAAGCCAAAAATATTTGTGCTGTGTTTATTTAACTTAAATGCTCAGGGATATGTCATCTCGTAAAAATGACATACTGGAATAAACCAGTAAGTAGTATGTAAGTCAGATACCAGGACAGGAAACACTTAACTGGACTCAGGCTTTTATTATTTTTACAAGTTGCTTATACTGCTGTCAGTAAGGAGGGCAAATAACCACAGATAAAGCTCTTTGCCTGCCATTAATTGTGAGAGTAAGTATGTGCCTTTAGATTGCGAACAGCCTGATTTGCATGTGCAATCAGGCAGCCAGGTATCCTGTAGCTAGCCCCCCTACATCTCAGTTGTGTCTGCAGTACTGTGTCTGCAGAGTGGGAAGCTTGGTTTTAAAGATCACACCCCTACGACTGAAGAACGTATAAGCTTCTCACTGGGGATTTTTGTTTGCTTTGCTTTTTTTTTGCTAAATTCAATCACTCATTCAAGTAAATATATATATGCACCCTTTGAAAGCATGGCCTGAGGAATCTGACACTGGCCATCAGTTAGTGGATTTTGCTTTGTAATTGCTTCATCTATTCAATACTATCGAAAATACCCTTGAGCAGAATATAGCTGCAGGGGAACAGCACTCTAAAGCAGCAGCCTAATTAATGAATCTCATTGCCACTTAGACAAGCATTATACAGTTGGCCTTGGTTGTCAGTATAGATCTGTTTGCACGACGTTATAGAGTTGTTCAGAAAACAGGTGCGATTATGAGGAAAATGAATAAAGCGGGTTTAGGAGGCTGGTGTGTGGGTCCGCGAGTGAAGCAGGTTGTACGTTCAGTATGCGGTTGCATTCCCGACGTTACAGGTGTCACCGACGTCTTGTGGCTGCATGGAACAACAAATGAATTCTCTCAGCTTTTATCTCTGTAGCCGTGACCAAGATTATTCATTGCATTTAGATGAAGTGAAAACAAAGTAATCGTAGCTGGAGTGTGAAAGCAGGTAAAGTGTTTTCACATAATAGAAGAGAGAGTGCGAAACAGAAGTATATTTATTTATTTATTTATTTATTTATTTATTTAATATTTAAAAAACCACAAGCCTTTGAATGCATCCATGAACGCCTGGTTTTTGTAGTCTGGATGGCAGGCGCAGTGTTTATTTCCAGTTGAGTAAGTTGGGCAGTAATACCTGCCGGTGATGAGCCTTTTCTGAAGATCTTTTGGAGAAAGTTATGTTAATAAAGGTCATGCTGTTAGTCAACTAATTCTTAGTTCCTAGCTTTAAGAAAATAAATGCTATGCTTGATATCTGCATTCCTGAAATCACTCTACCAACAAAAACTGTAACTCTGGATGTAAGTCAGAATTTGTGTTTTTAACTGAAGTTATAGACCAATTTACTGAACAATCAATAAATAAAAATGTGGAGGGTGGACCAGATGATCTTTCAAGGTCCCTTCTACCCTGGGCTATTCTATGATACCATGAAAAAGGCACATACGCTTCTGAAAATTCTTCATAAATCAAAGGCTGGAATAACTCGCTGTTCCTTGAGAAGTTCTTTTCTGGATGATACTGAGCCTTTGCCAAAGCCCAGTTCTACAGGTCCCTGCTATCATGTGGTGTGGCCTCTCTGCCTATGAGACATATTCAAAATATGTGAATATGTGGACTATGAGAAAACACGTTGTGGTTTCAATCACATTTGGAAGTGGCCACAATGTCTTTTAGTGCTAGTCAGTCATTTTCAAGTCAGTGAACATCTGGATTGGTCATTAGCCAGCAGAGAAATCAGTTAGGGCTAGTGGGCGTGTTAGAAGGAAAGGATTAAAATACATGAATTTTATTGATCAATTGTCCTGTACAATCAGCATCCCCACAAGCGGGTCCTAAAGCTGTGTGAGAACTCAATGGAAGTTCTTTTCTGCTCTTGCGTGTCTCTTGATTCAGGAATGAATCCTCCGGTCAACAGAGATTGCAACTTTTGGAGGTTTTGAATTCCAAATGTTGATAAAGCAACAAGCTAATTAAGGATAAATTGTTAGCATTATTATGCGGAGTGGTGCTGGAGATCCATTATTTTATTTAGTATATTTGTCTTAAAGTGATTATGTTGCTAATTATAAGGCTCAGTAGTCTGTTTAACAGGAGTCCAAATAATTATAATTTGTTTGCAGTTCCCATCCTCTGTATTTTCATGCAATAAGGCAAATATTTTGTTGAGTGATTGATCTCCTGCGTGCCTTTTTGTACGTTTAGGAAAATTAAATGTTTCATTTTTGTTCTAAATTAAATATTTCCAACTTTCCTACTCTTGTTCTGACAGTACGTCAGTAAATTTTGAAGAAACTTCAGGGTAAGGCCACAGAGATGATTGACTCTCAAGGTTGGAACTGAGTATGTTCTCAATAAAGTCCGTCAGAAAATTCCTTTTGGTGTCAATTGCTTTTGCATAATTTATTTTGTGTTTAAAAAAAACTGGATCGAAGTTCTTATTTACTGGTTATCTTGAAGCATGAGAAGCCCTCCAGCCTTGGAAGCAATTTGGGAGCTGAGTTCCGTTGCTCTTACGGGAGTAATTTGAAGGACAAAATTCTTAACGGGCTTTTCAATGAATGCTCAATTTAGGGCACCTTGGAATCAGCTGCAGGCATCTAAAAACCCTTGGAACATCCAAAGAATGTGTTATTTAATGTTAGGAAAAAATTTGTCAAGCTTTTATAAAAAAGCTCAGAAAATTGATGCTAAAGTACCCAAGTCACTTTCAGAACTAGAGCTGTACTTCAGAAAATGGCTTAAATGAGAAGTCAACGTTGTGAAGTTACCTCCTTGTTTTATGGCAAAGAAAGGTAGGTAGACTTCTGTCTCTGAATCTACTTGTAAGTTTGCTGAAGTTCAGGTAGCAAAATGCTTGCTTGGAAAAAATACCTAGTAAAAAGAAAAAAATCACCATCTCAAACTTAGATAATAGTTTCTGAAAATAGCTGGGCTGCCAGAATGTCAGTATTTGGAATGAGAAGATTGCTAAGGGGAAATGGCAAGTAATAAGGGACCTAAAGAGACATGAAAAGCTAGCAGCTTCGTTTTAGTTTGAGGCAGAGAAAATTGCGTGGCACTACTTATAGCATCTTTCATTCAAAGATCTCAAAGCTTGCTGAACCAAACATAATTCTTTGAAGAGAGGTATAGACTAATGATCACTTACTCCTCATTGAAATGCATCCGTCTCCGCACTGGAGCGTACTTACTATTTGGCGGCAGGTGTCAGTGCTACCTCGTCGTCCAGTACATGAGATAAAGAGGAAGAATGTGGTTGGGAAGGAGCTGGGGCGACAGAACGCACTGAAATGCCATCAGTTACATCTGAACAGCGGCATGCTTTTAATTAAAAAAAAAGTTCAAGAAGTGCAGGTGAAGGTATTTCCTCTCCTCTGACATGGGTGTTTGTTATTCTGCCAAATGTTGCCTTTATAAGGAGAAAAAATCAGGGCAGCCAAGATTCTTAATATAAGAATAAAAGACCATAGTGGAACTGTTAGAATTCTCTTCTGTTCAAAACGTTAATGCCAGTTAGCTGTATTATCTCTTTATAATTTTCTTCTTCAGTGCATACGTAACTGCATTAGTTGGTCATTTACCAACAGACAGGAAAGACCACTACCATGTAGCTGGGAAAATACCTAGAATGTTTTTGTGATGAATAAAATGGATTGAAGTGTTTCTTACTTTTTGATGACGGTAGTAGCAGTCTTTATCTTTTCCTCCCCCTTGTCCTGTTCCCATAAAGAACTCCGATTTTATTTACACCAGTGTGAATAAGAAAAGTGCATCCTCAACTGAGACGCGTAAATATAACCCCTTTTACTATGCAAGTAGTAATTGCGCTTGTAAGTCTCTTAAGAGCGGTTATAATGCGTGAGCAAGTCCTGAGAGAGCATTCGTCACGGTTATTTCAAATACAAACCTTCGCCCCGAGTTTATGGGCTGGGTCCTGCAGGAAGGACCTGCGTGTGCGGGGTCCGTCACAGCATCGAGCGTCGGTGGAGGAGGGAGGGGACAGAGAGATTAACACAGGCGGTAATCTGAATACTTTCTCTGAGTCTTGGAAAGTCTTTGCAAGCAGAATATTACTTGATCGCCTCTGAATTATATATTGTCAGGCGTTTAAGCAGCATAACTGTGTTTATGCCGAGCTCTCTGAACCAGAAGGAGAAGGAAACTTCCTAATGAACCTCCTGGAGAGCCAAGCCCCAAGCGTTGGTTCTAGCACTGTTTTTTCATCTGATGCCAGACGGCTCTAAATAGGTCTTAAAGCAGCTCCAACAGTTTATGCTATTTAATAAATCTAATCAGTAAAACAGGTCACGTAAAAAACCTAAAAACTTTTCTTCTAATTACAGTAAGATTTTATTGAATGCACATTATACATATAGATCATAATACTTATTAAAAAAGACTATTAAGATTTTACAGTTCAAGATTTTACAGGCAATGGGAACAGTGGAAGCCTAATGCTTTCTGAGAATCATATCTGCATTAGCAAGATAAAGGACAATTTAGGAAGATTACAAAAGCAATGATTTAGAGTACAACATAAAAATCTGCTGAGAACTAATTCGCAATGCCAGCTGCTGCTAAGCTTCTTAATCTTTATCTAGTTCAATTAAAATCTGAATGTTTGGGATTTCATTAACAACTGGGGACTTGGAAATTACATGCACTTTTACACTGTATTCAACTGCTTATGCACATTATTGGAAGTTGCCCAAAATGTCTTCAGGTAGACTTGAGATATAATTAAAACTTAAGTACTTAAAGGATAATGCAGAGGTAAAAGAGGATTATTTTAATTTTTCTGTCAGATCCAATTGACAAAAAAAAAAATACCTTGCACAAGTCGAAATGAGTTGCAAACCAGGAAGAATTTTAGTGCAAGTGATATTTATGGGCGATCGTGCCATCATATGTGCAGATCAAAGAGCTTAGTTGGAGGGCAGAGTGAATTGGATATTGTAATTGTGCCCTGTGCTGGTTGTTTTTTGGTTGTTTTTTTTTTTGTGGAAAAACCACTTCACATCTATCGTTCACTTCTGTACTGATGTAACCACGCTGCTATCAATTAATTATGCATTTCAAAGAATCTGCAAGTAGGCCTTTCTAAAATTAAACTAAGCAAAGTGATGAACAAGCTTTTAATCACTTAATACTGCGTATAAAAAATAGTTTCTTTCCATTAATTCCTCAAGAATAATTCTTCTAAAAGTTTTTCACATGTAGAAAAAGACTTCTTTTTTTTTCTTTTCCCTTCTTCCTTGTTTTTCTTCTATTTTCCTTGAAAGACTTGACCATCGTTGGCATGCTGACTGAAAGCAGAAAAATAAAATGCGTGTCAGCGTTTAGCAGAAGAGCCCTATGTTTTGAGGCAGCCACTGAAGAGGCTGACGATTTGGTTATCTGATGGTGTACAAGAATACTGACTTTTTCTGTCCTATGTAACGGCATAGATGTCATGCTGGCCGTGTTTCCAAAGGGAGCAAGGGTGTGGGCAGGAGTGCTGCCGGGCAGGGTTTCACGGGGTCGGGGACAGCACCGTGGGATCTGCTAGTTAAGCTCTGGGTCAAATTCTGAGCTGGTTTAAATTTTCCAAGTTTCAAAGTGGAATGGATTTCTTTCTCTTCAATTATTCAGTTCTAATGATCTTAGGTGCCACTATAGGGTGTGGAGATAAGAACGTTTTCAGAACGAAAGAGGGTATTTAAGGTGGTGATGTGTCTCTTGGAGATGTTGAAAAAGTGTAGTACTGTGGGATGATTGGTACAAGACTTAGAGACAGCCTGGACGTGTTTAAATGGTGTGTTTTGATCAAGTTAACTTTTAAAATGATATAACGGTAAAAAGAAATCGTTCAGTAGTGAAATTTCTTAACGTGTTTGGGGACGTTGTGTTAACTCTTGTGATAGGAAATTAGGATGCTATTCTTAGCAAAAGAAAACTGAGGCTTTGTCTACCTGGCTATTTGATTTTATTATTTTGTTAAAATAAAAAATTTAAATAAAAAAGAAAAAGAAAGTTGTGTTTGCAAAGCAAGACCAGTGTGTAGGAATACTGCCATATATAACTTTCAAAACCAAAATGCCACTTTTTTTTTTTTCCCCTCCCCACTTCTGTCATGCTTTTTGATGGAAACAAGCATGACTGGGTCACTCAAGACAAGTGGAGAATGCAAGAAAGAAAAGTGAATTTTGACTTTGGCGTGCTTTGGCCCAGAGCATAGCTAGTGCATTCTGTCCTATTTCATATCTGTGCCTAGACGCTTTTTCATATGCTAGGTAAAAAGGATGCAGATATCCCCTGAAAGTAAGTTATGTATTTTGAGCAATCAAGTATCATGAAGTGAAGTGTTTGTCATAATGAGAGGAAACATGTTTACAGAAATATGTATATGATGGTTTTATTTCCCTCTGCATGTTTGGATTTTGGCTTTTGAATCATGGTGCCTTCTATATTATTTAATAAGGTAAACTGTACTTTCAGAATTAAAAATAGACCTTTTGCATTCTTATTTAAGAAGTGAAGTAAAGGTGTCTAGATTGTAAGAGTTAAGTACTCTTGAAAAATCAATTATGTCTATATAGGGCGCTGCAGAGGGAGTCTCACAAGTGATTTCCCCACACAGAATTGCTAGGGCTGGAGCTGCGGGAGGCGGGAGCAAATGGAGCGCCCAGCGGTGATGCCTGGAGGCGTTATCCATGCATACGGGAGATTTTGGTCATGTAGAGGAAAGTCTGGTGGCTGGCTGTACCGCTGGAGCCACCGTGGCGTGCTGCCATTGCACAGCTCTCACGTGGCACCTCGTACCGTCACCCGGCCACCCTGGCCCAGGGAGGGCTGGCCTGACGGCACGCTGGCTGCAGTTTGAGTGGGGGTTTGGGGACAACGGCATCACATTTATCACATTGGCGAAGAGGGAGGGGGAAGAGAAAACCATCTTTCACCTCTGTTCAGAGAGGTCTTGAGAGCCTTGTGGCAGCCCTGTACCAAAAAACACCACTGACTTGATTGTCCCTGCACAGTAGGGGCAGTTTGGGTACATATTAAACCGTGTCTGCTGCCTAGCCTTGGTCCTGCCTAGAGCCACCCATGGGAGCAGGGCTTAGTCTTGTCTTTTTTTTTTTTTTGTCTGGAGCTGATCCTATTACTTCAATAAATTGAAATCTAGCGTTAACCTTCCTTATATGTGGATGCTGAACCCAGTGAGGTATATAGTATTTCAGCTTCAGAGATCTTAATTTGCCCTGCTATGTGCTGGGATACGTGTCCTCAAAATCTTCTCTTTCCTCTGGCTGTTGAATACATCGAGTATTTGGAGGTATTTAACTCTGGGGTTTTAGTCTGTGATCTTAAAATGGATCAGCCATTACGTAGGTAGCCCAGTATGACAGTCTGGACATAGGCTTTTACTCCTTGGATTTAGGTCCTTTCAGAGGTGTAGGGGTTGTTAGCAAAGGTTAAAATAAGCATCCTTCTTTTTTCTTACAGAGAGAAAGCTGAAATAAATAAAATGAAGAATATCGATATATCACAAATGGAAAGAGTAAATGTGTCGCTAGGGAGATGAGTGGGAGTTGAGAACAAAGATAACTATAGATATGATAAGTATCTGTACGTTTGGCTTCAGATATGAAAATCTGTGCCACAGACTGATCCTATAGGAGTAATAAATACACATTATCTGTAAGTAGTCTCAAACTTCATAAACCTTACTTTAATAACATCCTTTGCATCATTTTTCTGAGATTTTTTATTTTTATGACACTGTCAGGCTTTTTAATTTTAATTCCAAGAAAATTGCTCCAGCTGTTATGGATTTTGTTTTAGCTTCCATTTCTGTCATTCTCTTGAAAGCTCATAAACTGTCCCACTTCCATTCCCTGGAGGCTGAGTTTCCTTTGGAGAGTTCTGGAGGGTTTTTGTCTGAGCTATGCCTAGCTGACTTTTTTTTTTTTAAAGATGATCATAGGCAGTGAATTTGCAACTTCTTTTACAAATACAGTTTTGGATGTAATTCTACCTCACAGTATAATCCTACAGAAGGAACCTGTTTTCATTTGGGTATGTTCCTTTTGACGGAGCAGGAGTTGCTAAGAGCTAGTGTACTACACAGTGGTTCTCCTCCTGGTGATGTCGTGACAGCAATTGGTCGTCTCAAAGAAGTCAGAACCTTTTCAGAGGTAACCAAAGGGGCCATCAGACCCAATGGTCACTAAGGGTGTTACTGAGAGCCGTGATGACATTATATTAGGTTTGATTCTGATCTCACCTGTATGAATACAAAACAGAAGTAATATTCCTGAATGAAAGTGGAATTCCATGTCTGAATAAAATGGGGTTACTTCATGTAGAAGAGGAAGTATGAAAAAAAAAAAGTGCCTGAGTGAGTAGAATAAGTACTTCTGTGTGAATAAAGTGGGAGGAGTTGTCTTGGAATAAATTTCATGTAAGTGTTTACGTTTAAATTTGGTAATATAAGAAATATTTAAATTTTTAACTTAGAAATATTTTTAATTTAAAAATTTGACGTGTTTTGATGTGTTGTAAAGTGTTCTTTTATCAATGGACAGAGTAGAGTGGCGTATGTGTTACCAGCACTCCTATGGTGGCACAATGAGCTAGGATCAGCATGGATGTTGAAAGTGTTATTGAGTTTCTTCTGCTGTTATAAGTGTGATCGCATTTCATGATGTCCTGAGGTCTTAAAATCAAGAACCAGCAGTAAGCAGAATTTCAAGTGCAGCTTTTCTGAAGAACTGAAATTAAATACAGACCAATGTACTGTCTTGCATATGTGATGACGTATTGACCATGTTATGAGATGGCGATGCAGTTGAATGTTAAACAAGTAAATCTGAGCACACAGTTGTATTTCCTAATAGCAATGGAATATTCAAATTTCTCTAATTTCCATAAGTGTAGTCCTCCATCTCTTCCTTATGGTGGGGGACCCAACTGCGAGCTGAAAGCTACATCTGCTCAAGTAAAACTGGCCACACTTGTGACCATGTGAGGGACTCTCAGGAGAACCAGAAACATGAGTTTTAGTGCAAACCTGAAGTATTTCACTTGTCCAGAGAAAAAGATTCACTTTTCAGGTTAATGTTTGTCTCCATGATGCTCTCTTTTTAACTTGTTTAAAAAATACAATTTTTAGGATGAAAACTAAAACCAAACCAGTAAAAGACATTCTCTATCCTCCTCTTCTGTTTTGTAAAACAAAACTTGAGTGATTGTGAGTAACTTCTGAGCAATTTCAGTCTTTGGGTGGGGTTTCTTTTGTTTTCCCATACAGTTTTAATTTCAAATTTTGCATTTACTAATGACACATTCTTACTATATCTGAAGATTGCCATCTACTGGCATGTGACAGCTTTGGGGTCTGTTACTGTTAATAAATCTAAAAATTCAGTAAAGTTATTTTCTCAGTTGATTTTGTGATTGCATTTTGGGTAGGGGCAATAGTAGGGGAAACATTAACAGCATTTACTTTATCATACCAAGCACTGTGCAATGTCTGCTTAATTAAAAGCCCATTATAACAAGATACTGATGCTTCCCGTGTGAATGATCTTTCTATTCCCCTAAATTAAACCACATTTCATGTTTCTCTTCTATAAGAATAGAAGAGCACATTATTAAAAGGTTAAAACGTACAGTTTCTCTAAGCATTTGAAGTGATTCTGACCTTCTGGCATGTAATGGTTAGGTGGCTCAATAAACTAGACAGGTAGAATTTAATAGCATAAAGTTGAAAATTATGGGAGATACCTCTACCTCCTCAAGCAAATTTTTAGTTAACCCTAAAATTCTTTAGGTTTCTAGACTCTGATTCCTCCCAGCATCCTGTTTAGGGCATAAGGACCTGCAGAGGAACTGAGAAAGGGGCTCAGTTCCCCCCACCAAGCTGGGCGCAGCTCGGGAGGAACAGTAAACCTCTGCTCTAAGGTTGAGTGCTGACATGCACCTGGAGCTACCATCATCTCAGAAATTTGGGGCAGCTGTGGGATTAGGAAGTGGCTGCATCTGTGTTGATTGCATGGGTGCTGAGCTGGTTTTAAGGAGACCAGGGGGTGCTGGGAACTGGTGTTTGCTACAGAAAGCTGAGGAGCTGGTCTGCATGCTGAGCAGGGGCTGTGACTGCCAAGCAGGTGAGGACACCCATAAGACAGTCAGAATTCTGGATTTTGTCTAGTTCCTTTGTGTTTCAGAATGGGGAGGTGCTCAGCATGCTGCCTCCTCTCTATCTTATTTTTAGATGTCCTCCTGTGAGGAAGCACTTGGGTGCTTTGCTTTCCCTCCTAGGGATGTGGCACCTGAAACTCAGCTTTAGTTCCCGGTGTGTGACTTAGGTGGAATATTTCAGCTGTGCAACATAACATTTTTGAAGTTATTTGCAAAGGTCTATGCTGTTCTTTTGGTGACGATTGTGTGCTTTTGGCTGTGTGGGCAACTCTGGTGTGTTCTTGCAGCGCTTACCACTGCTGAGCAGATGATACTGCAGAGGGGCTGTACTGCTGCTTCCCCCCGTGGTGAAGCATGCAAAAGGTTGTTTTGCTCAGAAAGTGGTGTGTACCTCAGGGGTAAGGTGTCGGGAGCGTGTGAGGAAGGAGCTGTGGCTGTGCTGTGACTACTCCAGCTTTATTGAATTGGAAAGTAAATAGTCATGTAAAACCCGTGTAACTTGCTGAGATGTTAATTAAAGCTGCCCTGGGGCTGCCTTTGCACACGTGTGCTCTTGTTGTTGATGTGCTATCTGCTATTCTGGTTTTATTTGGGGATTTGCTGCGTTTGTGTATTGGCAGTCCTCTTGTCTGAGTTTTCACCCTTAGCATCCGTGATTTCTCCTCTACCTATGTGTGAGGTCCTCTCTGCAGAGAAGGATGGAAATAATGGTAAAACAATGCTTTGTGTGTGTACCCAAAAGCATGTGTCCGAAGGTGGTTCTGTATGAACTTCATAAAGTGTATTTATTAATTTATTCTAGGTATTCGGCTGTTAGCACTGTGTTTTGATTTCTGCTAGATAAAGAGTTGTCAGTTACATTCTGTGTATGTATTTACTGGTAATTATAAATAGTCATCTTGGCTTTTTAAGGCAGACAGGCTTTCCACCATTTGTTCACATAAGCCTGTTTTATCCTTCTTTGGTGTGTAAGTATTTTGAATATAGAAGAGTGGGGAGGTTTATCGAGAGGCCATGCGGCACGAACCTACAACCTGGAGCAAAGTTGACGATAAAGATAATCAGATAGAAAGAATGCCAACACAAAATTATACCATCTTGCGTGGATGGAGGATGTTTCTGATGTGCACCAGCTTGTGTGAACGCTGGATGCAGGTAATGGTGCTCCTGGCTGAAGTTTTTTGTGCATGAGGGATGTGGCAGTGTGAGCCAAGCCATCAAACCAGCTGCTGCTTGTTCCTTCTCCCTACTAAGGAGAAGGTAAAATTTTACCCCTCATTAGATAAATATTGACTTTCTCAGTTCTGGAAGGAGAAGCACCCTTTGAGAGGTAAGTGCTGATTCCCACCTTCTATAAGTGTCTCTACAAAGCAAATACATGTTTACAGTGGAAAATGGAGTAGCCCATTAATGTGGTGATTGATTGACATGAAAATGCAGCTCTGTGATTGATGAGACAAATGCATGTGGTTCACAAAAGCTCCGAGGAAATGTAGTCTATACCATACTTGTTATTACAGATTTTTCAGTGGTTTTTTTTTTTATTATAAGCAGTCAATTTACTTCCAATTATAATATGAACTGCAGTAGATCTTGCTGTGGTGGTGGCAGTTAATCACAGATCAGCAGGCATAAATCACGTAAGACAGGTCTTGGCTGTTAAGAGATGGACCATTCATTAACAAAAGCATTTGCATCATTCTGGTCTCTTCCGTGGCACATAAGTATCGTTTCCCTTAAGACGCGCACAGTGCTTGTGTTGGCCTGTAATAGGTTTCAGTATCGTTAGATGTACTGTGGAGTGAAAATTCCCTTACCTACGTGAATTGGAGAAGTAGTTTGAAGTTTCTCAGCTACTGACTTACCCAAAACTTCCTGTCAAAATGCATATTACAAATTATTCAGGCATGCGCCTGTTCTGTGCATGTGTGCAGTAGGAGGTGGTGGGATGAGAACCTTAAATTTAGAGATTTACCTTTATCACAGTGATAGTGTCTTGCCTTTGGAGTGGTGTGAGCTCAACGTTAGCAAGAACTTCACCTAGACAATTTCAAACTTGTGAGTCACTGTTTCTTTTGTGATTTTTTTTTTTTAATTTTTCTTCTAACAGTTGGCATGATTTTGGAGGAAATCAGTCTAGTACTTGTGTCTGCTGGGTAGTTCACTTAAATTGTTAGTGGGGATAAGATACATTATTTATTTTAAGTGAGGCTGAAAAAATCTTCGGCGAGTATATGGCAGAGGGAAGGGCAGAAAGAGGAGAGATAATGTAACAGCTGAGAAGCTGATGAGTGTATTTTTTTTATGTTCCCTTTCTCATTGAAAAATGTGGCTTTTGATAAAATCAACCACTGCTTGCTAAAGGTAGAGTGGGCTGCCTTTGGCGATGATGATTTCGCAGGGTCTCTGAGGAGTCTCTGATTTTAACGGGCTTAGGAACAGCATTAAAAACTGTTTGTACAGCCTTTTGGTTGAGGTTTTTTCTAAAGTGTGCTTACAGCTAATTGTATGGTTTTCAAGCCCTTCAGATAGCTGACTGATGATTGTGCCTATAAACATGACCTTTAATAACAAACAAAAAAGGTGGGGAAGGGGGAGCTGCTGGGGCTCAAATGCCCTGCCTCTCTTGCTAATCCTTGCAAGAGCAGAAGCACTTCTCTCAAAAATATAAATTTTCTTGCTGTGCTTTGTCTGTCTCAATAGCTCCTTATCTGTGAACCCATGAAAAATGAGTCTGTGTCATGGATCATCTACCATTTGTGTTTTGATTTGCATTCCGGAATATGGCTTAGATCTGATATAATGGGTTCCTCCTTTATTGTGGTCTCTCTCCCTGGCTACACGCTATTACCTCCTCGCCGGCTCTTGCTGCGTGGGCCTCTCACGCTTGCCCTGAGCACCCCCTTTTCGTAGGTCTATAAATTACACGTGTGGCCTGGGGAGGTTTTTGTGCAATTCTTCCATATGTGCCAGAGATGGTAAAGCTTCCTTATCTCACTGTGGCACTTTGTGGGTGAATTCATGTGTGGCTCTGTGGGGCAACTATCAAATAACGCTGCTGCTGTTAAACAGGCCTGGAAATGTCCGTCTGTGGGTTTCACTCTGTCCCGAGTTTCTCTGTGCGAGGGTCTGTTCAGTGAAAGTGTTTGGAAAGCAGTTCCTGTACGTTTTCACCTGAACATCTGTGGTTAAACAAAAATGGAATCGGAATTTGAATGACTCCCTTTAAAATTAGGAGCTATGTTGAGTCTTTTTAGCAGGTTATCCATTTTGCTAGTAAAATAGAGAAGTTGATGAATTACAGTATTTATTTTACCAGTTGATGAACCTCCCATCCCTAAACGTGTAAAATACTACTTGTTCTGTAGTGTGTACCAACGAAATGGCATCCTAGGATGCGATTTGATAAATCTCTATTCAGGCAATATATTTTTTATTATATGAAAATTTGGCCTCATTTGCTGTGGTCCTTTTCTATCTCTCTTGTTATCTGAAGCGTATAATAATGAGGAGAACATCGTCTCAATCTATCCGTGCAATCAGACAAAGAGATTCTGTTACAAACTCGGGGAAGATTGTGTCCCAGATGGGAACAGCAAATTTAATTACTGACAATGGGATGAGTACAAAATGTTTCTGCCCGCAGAGTTCTGGACAATGCGCTGCTTCAGAACCCATGCACCTTGATTTTTTGCAGCCTTATGCTGGGAAGAGTTAGTGGATGGTAATCCCCTGAACTGAGGATGAGTGTGTGCTACAGAAAAAGCTGGTGAAATGCTAATGAATTCGTTGAGTGAGGTCGGCGAAATAGCGAAACATCTAAAGAGCAAATATCAAGCACTGATATTTATGTAGAGATAGTACAGAGAACAGGAATACTGTTCATCTTGCAGAGGCTCTGTGTTTCCAGTGAAGCTTTTTTTTATATGGAGAGTTTTATCTTAGGTGGCTGCCTTACCCTGAGAACATTCTCTGGTGGTGGTGCTGTGGTTTTCCTTTGCCTACAAAAGGGTGTGTGTAAGCCAGGAGTCACTGAAGGAATACTGCACATACTAAAAAAAAATAAAAAAAAAAATTATACTATCACTTAGGAAATGAGGTTGAGACTGATATAGCACCATGTTTTAGAGCCAATGTATCCAGGCGATGTCTACAAAAAAATGACCTTATCTTGTTGATTACAAGCTCTAATTCTTCCAGGACTTGTTGAACAGCTGCCTGTTGCCATCTCTTCCCATCCAGGAGATGGATCCCTGTATGCTGGAGGTAACGACCTTCTGGATGCTTTCTAATAAAACAATGAAGAGCTGACTTTATCATCTTTAAAGCAAATTACTTTCGAAAAATGCTTTACAAGTGCCAAGGGTGCTCTTTAGATATGGATGTTTTCTATTAAAAAGTCTTGAATATTTTTCTGCCCTTAAGTGGAAAAGTTCTCTCAATGCAGAGGGGTGTGTAGGATTAGCTCACACCAAGAAGGCACGGTTATTTTCTGTCTGGAAGAGCAGTGTCATCAGATTGGTTTAAGTTGTCTCAAAGGTGCAGTAAATTAAGATTATTTTTTTTTCTTCATCAACTAGTTACATCACCTTCATTTCTCTACCTAAAATGATCTTGGGTAAAGATGTTGTGATAAGTCTAGTAGTGTCTTAAACGTTTGTGTCTCATCCTCTGTGTGATGGCAAGACGACAGCAATAACGCTGCGGGAGTGCGACTGTGGTTTTCCAGGAAGGAAATTGAGATATTTCCTCATCTGTCTGAATACCCGGTGTCCAGACACGTGTCGAGCTGCTGTCCTGTGGCTCAGCCCTGTGATGGTGTGGATGCCGATGCTGGTTACACAAGGAGCTCAGTTCACCAGTACTTCTGGTTATCTGTTTATGTTAATATCGGCTAACAATGAAAACACTAGGCTTGGCCCCAATGTACTACTGTGGGCTTCCTGCTGACTTGTTTACGCCTTCTCATCCCACAGGTTTGTCTGTTGTCATAGTTCCCATTTTCTTTCCGTTTTCGAAACCAGGACAGGAGGTCTCTATGGAGACAGGCATCAGTTCCACTCAGTGCGCTTAACTGTAGGGGTTGCTGTAAGAGCAGAGCTGTGAACACGCTCTGTCCCCTGTGGAAGCCAAAAACATTGCCACGCTGACATCTCCTGTCCCTCGTGTCTCCGGGAATTAACATTTCAAGGTCGCAACAGCTTCGCTATAACACCACTGCGTGCTATTGCCTTCATTGGATCAGTAATGTGATAACAGGAACATCATCTCTGCATAGTACAACTTCAACTTTGAGGATTTTTTCATTAACTGCATAAAAGACCCCAAACTACGACAGTGTGCCTTTAGAAGTAGGGCACATGTATTTTATCTGAAATGGGAAAGTCAGTAAGTCACTGGGACACAGATAAAAACCTTTTAGAGGGCTTTGCCACAGAGAGGGAGGTTCACGAGTTTTCTTAGCTGGTGCATGTACGTAGTTACTCCAGCTCGTACCCAGAGGAGCTGTGTTGCTGAGCAGTGCTGCGTACAAGATGTGACTTATGGCTTTGAAGCCCTCTGAGCAACAAATCACTGGAGACAAGGAGGTATCTGTCTCACCTGCTGTCCTTGTTTGGGGTTGAATGTTGTTGTTGTCAGCTGTGTGATGGATATGATGGGAAATGCAGTCAGGTTTGGCTCAAACAACTTTTCTTCCTGTAATGATGAGGTAGGTGTTACGGGTGTAATTTTCAAAAGTATCCCAGCAACTTGGGAACCAAAAATCCATCTGTGGTGTAATCAGTGAAGTTCAGGTTCCTACATCACTGACAGCTTAAAATGTTACTCTCCGACAGTTTTGGTTTGTGCCTAACTTCATCTGAAATTGAACCAGGAACCTAGAGAAATGACTGTGAGCATATATAGGTATTTCTGCCTCAACTCCTTCCGTGTGTGTTTATCTGTAATCATAGATATCTGTACAGGAGAAGCCTTTTCCTCACAAGGCAGATAAAAGGGGGAAATCACAACTGAGGCTGCTGTGAGAACAGAAGGGTTGAATTGTGCAGGATGAGTAGAATCTGAGAACTCCACCAAACGAGGAATAAAAGAGTTACCTGACGTTGTATGTTTCGCTTTTTCTCCTGGAGGGGATGGTACTGATCTTGTACAGGCTTACTTCAGAGTCCGGGATGGCCTGGTGGTCCAGTCTGCTGTGATGCTGAAACAAGTATCATCTCGATTCAAAGTATATGCTATGGAACAGCAGTTGAATTTTATAGCACGTTTTCTGGATAGCGCACACGTAATTAGCTAGGTATACTTCTCATAACACATTGGTGAAGTGGAACCCTTAGGAGTGTTTAAAGAGTCATTGATTGGAAGGTGACATGCTATTTTGTTCAGTATTATGACCCCAATGAAAAAAAAGGATCTGGTGTCATATAAAGCATCCAAAGCTCGTAAATGCAGATCATCAGTTTGCTTGAAAGGTAGCATCTGAATGTTGTCTTTCTGGGCCAGTGGTCCTCAGCCTCTTGCTGGTGCCACAAAGCTGTGCAGCATGATGCCAGATTTGGAGATGGAGCAGTGAGACTGATGGTACAGTATTGGTTATGAAATAAAGGTCAAGCTCTGCTGTCTGATAAATCTGCTTGCTTTTAACGCCCTCGTATGCTATGAAATTAAGATTAATTTGTATGAAGTCATCAAGAAATATTTTGGTGGGCAGAGGATTGGTGTAATGATTCCAAGCCCATGCGTAGCTCACGAGAGGGAGTAGTCCCTGTGGGCTGCTGGCAAGAGATAAAATACTCCTTTTAGTATTGTGATGTCTTGTGCATTTGCTGGTTACTTCCCACCAGCTCCTGAGGCACAGGTTGTTGGGTCTGTCTCAGCATAGAAGTGATCAGGTTAATACTGGAGCTCAGTTTCTTGGCATATTTTTGCAAGAAAAACAATTAGGAGGATTAAAACCACCTTTGTGTTGTAATCTAAGTTAGTCTTCAAGGCTCCTGTTGTGGTCAGTACAGAGAGGTGGGAGTCTCCAGAGAGATTTTGTTTGGTCTCAAGGTAGGTGTCTGATTTGGGTCATCTTCTGGGACCCTGTTGAAAGGAATCTTCTGCTTTGTCCACTGTGAATGGGTTTACTGTATTTCTCAATGCTTTTAGGATATTACTCTTCCTTTACCATTGATGAAGGGTGACTCAAAGTGCAATGATTGCTTAAGGCAGTCACTTCATTTGGCCTCCATAGGGTATTGAAAGGGTGTTCTAAGATTGTACCCCTCACTCTGGGTGGAAAAAATGGAGAAGTGTCTTCTTACTGACATACCTGTGTTTTCTAGTAATTTATAGATACGAGCAAATGTAGGAGCTGTAGATAGTAGCAAGTAAGAATAGGCACCAAATCAAATAAATTTTGAAAAGGTCAAATTAATATCTTTTTACAGCTATCTTTCACAGAATGAACGAGGCATTAAAATTCTGATTATAAGTTCTCGTGAGAATGGATTGTAATGAGAACAGGAACCAGCACATAAGTCCACTCTCCTGGTAATAATTTAACTAGAACAGTAACTGGTACAAAAGTAATTCATTAATTCATTTTTATGACAATTTAAAGACTGAAATGTGGTTGTTATTGTGTGGCCTTCTTATGCCGTATCTAGGACATTTTTTGTAGTTACAGAGTTGAAGTATTGAGTCTAAGATTCATTATAAAACAGATGGATGTAAACTTCCTGGGGTGTACCTTGTCACAATTGCCACCTTTTATAAAATTTCTTGTTTCATTTAAGATTGGGTTGAAAGAATAACAAAAAGTAGTTCTGATTTGTGTTGGGGTTTTTTTTAGGACAGATGGCTAATTTAACTAGTCTGATCTCTGTTTCTTATTGGACTACAGCCAGTGGTCCTTGATAGCCTAATATCTGAATTCAACATTTCCCAAAACCATCAGATGCAAATAGCAAAAGTAATTAAAAGACTGTTTCAAACTGTAAATACCCATTAAAAAGTGTGAAATTTTTGCCAATAACACTTGCAGAGCTTTCGTTATTTTGAAGAGTTTTAGTTGCACTGACAGTAAAGACTGACACCAAATATGGTGAGTGGTTTTATCTGTTTGTTTGTGGTTTGTGTTTTTGTTCTGGGTGGGTTTTTCCTCCTGCTGCTTTCAAAGTATCTTAAAAAAAAATAAATACTAACATTCCTGACAGTCACAAAACTTCTTGCTGTTGTTTTAGCAGGGAAGTGAAGGGAGGGGTGATAGGGTTTGTTGAGGATTTAGGACTGATGCTCTTGGTGGTTCCCTCTTGCTGTCTGCGGGCAGGTCTGCAGGGCTTCGTGGGCTCTGGCTGCCCTCTCGGGAGCAGCTGAGGGATGTGGCCACTGTGACTGTCGTAGAAGATGTTTATATGACAACATGATTGTAATCTGACAATTTAAGACAGCTAGTTTTGCTACATGAATTTTCCAAGTTATTGCAAAAATTTGTGTGCTGCCTTTGTCAAAAAGAGGGAGTGTAGCCCCTTCTTAGTAAATACCTGTGACGGGGGAAAGCCCTAGAACAGTTAAAATCTGTATTTTAGTCTGCAGTGCTTAGACATCCTGAGTGAAGCCTTGGCTCCGCTGCAGTCAGCAACAGAACTCCTTATTGATTGCAGCTGGATCGTTATTTACGCTAAAATAGATGCGTAGAAGGTATGAAATGATAAAATCCATGTTACTTGATTTTTTTTATTTTTTCCCAAAACACCAAGCACGTTTCCTCAGCCAGGGTTCGTACTCTTCCCATTCTGCCTGTCGGTGTCAGGTATGCTGCCCCTGGTGTATGAGCTGCTAGTTCACTGTAACTGGCTTTTCTGGCTTTTTTTTTCACCATGGGGCGTGTAGCTTAATCTTAATAAAGATGTCCATGCGAACTCCCATCTGAAGAGCAGCTGCTGGAGAGTTTCTTGTCCTGAATGCCGATACTAAAATTCTGAGTGTAAGCAATAAATTGTTTCCCAGAAGCCATAGACCAATGGAGCAGCAGCAGTAAAGTGTTGCACAAAAAAGTCTCTGTATTCATTAGGAGATGCTTTGTGCTGTGGTAAAATGCGGCACGGTTTGGTTAAAATGGTGCGAAATGTTGCTGCAGAATAATCACTGAAAAAATAATAACTTTTAGATCAGGTTGGCACAGCAGCTGCACAGCTGCCGGAGTTTCCTGGTGAACAGCAGGGATTCTGTGTGCGGGTGGGTCTTTGGCTCGGCCCTTCGATCCAGCCTGATGCACCGGTACTGTGTGTGCACCTTTCCTTTCTGAGCGAGGTGCCGTTTGCTGTGGATTTTACCTTTGCCTGTCTATCAGATACTGGTGTTTTTAATTTAGATCTTGCTGACCAGAACAATTTTCATTGCATGGGCATCCCCCCAAGGGTTGATGGTGGTGCTGTCCAATATTCGGTTTCCTTTCTGCTGTAAATCAATATAACTTCATTGAAATTCAGCTTTTCAGCTGGACCAAGTGGGAAATGGCTTAGACTGGTTGATTTGGGCTTATGGAGACTCTGGGAGTCCCTAGCTCCAAATTCTAGGAAGGTCACATGGTGAACTGGCGGTGGCTCAGATGCTTCAGCCAGAGGAGCTGCTGACAGCAGAACGGGGGAGTGAGCCATCCAGGACAATCTCATGTTGTTTTCTCCTGTTTTTGTGACTATATGGGCTTAACTGTAGACTATTTTTGGTGCCTCAGAAGTGATGCAAGGTTTGGTCTGATGCAGAAAAGAGATCGCAAATGCCTAAGTTTTCACTCTAGCTTAAGAAGATCTTACAAGGCTGTGGCAAATCTCCTGTAGTTTTCAACAGGATAACAAGAATGGTCTGTATTTTAACTAATGTGATGACTGAGGTTGTTGCTGAGTGAAACTAATAAGATGAAGCGTGTTGACAAGTCATGGCTTTGTGCTGTTCTGCCTGAGCATAACTTGAGAAGTCAGCAGTACTGGACAAGTACAACTTTAGAAAATGTGAATATATTTACATGATTTGATGTGTAGTGTTGAAACCAATTTGTCAACGGGCAACTTCAGCGCTTGGCTTTATGTACTGAATAACATCTAATAGGTCACTTGTAATGTAAAACTGCACGTTTTATTTTGCTTTTCTGTTTTTAGGATTAAGCCACGTGTTCAGCATAACAAGAAGAGAGCAATAACCTTCTTTTGATTTGATGATATATAGCACCTTTTATGTAAACCCATGAAAAATGATTACTGGTATCATGAGGAAACAGCACCTTAGGGAGATTGCTAGGGAAGGCAAACAGCTGGAACCCATAATCTTCTAAAAGTCTGATTGTCTGTGGATCACCATGTCTACCCTAGGGTGCTATAAGTAATACTTTTTTTAATTATGCAAAACAATAAATTCTTTGAAAATTTTGAATTTAAAATTGTTAGTAACCATGAAATTTAACCATGTGTGAAGCCAGATGTTCAACAGAAATTCTTAGTTTAGGATTTGGCAGAACTTGTTTCTGTATGTAAATGAGACATATTCTGTTTTCTTGATGTTTAAGATTAATTATTCCATCAGTTTAACTGAAGTTTATTTTAACTGGTGGAATGCGTATATCTAATCTATTTGACTGTTGTTTTTTTCAAGTTCATTTGGAAGAAAGTTAACTGCTTCTTTAACTGAAATAACTCTAGCTTTGTGGGTACTTGCATTGATTTAATTAGATAATACTAATAAAAAAGACTTCAGTGAAAATAGTGACTATTTTTCTCTTCTTGAGTACAAACCTATTGAAGTGTTGCTGTCTGTCCATCGCTCTAGTAGTTGTGGCCTCATCGTTGTTGCTGTGTGTTAGCGCTGGAAAGGCTGTAGTTTGTGTGGCTTTGCTACGGGGTTTAGTCCATGCAAATTCACTTAAATTATGAAGCATGAGCTGGGCTTCAGAAAGAAAAGGAAGTTAGATTGCTCTTAAAATCTTGCCTCAATCATCCTCTTCATGTTTTAGTTTCTTACTATTAAGGTAAAATATCCAGGCTGCTTCTAGCACATTCAGTGATCTGAGAAGAATACATGTTTTAAGAGCTGTATGTGAAGGCTGTGCGGAGTTCAGTGCCCTAAGCTCTATCCTTTGCTTGTTCCTAGCTACGCGGTACGGTGTCGCTTCTGTTGAGGGAGGGTTTCTCTTGGTGCTAATCACAGGATATCCAGCTCCAGTGCGGTGACGTGGTACAATGAAAGAAAAATTATTATTTTCAGCCAGGCATCCTGCTCCCTGTTGACTTGAAAGCCCTCATGTCACATTGCGTGCTGCTGACTCAGGAGGTATTTTGAGAGCGGGATTGTCGTATATGCAGATACCTGCTAGAGACGTCTGCGTGGTGGGTTTGTGCCTGTCAGCTCTTGCACTGTGCTAATTTTTCTGGCAGTTTGTGTCACTCTTCCTCCCAGAATTCTAGTGCCTTGTGCCTGATCTGGATCTCAGGGAGAACTATCTGAGAGGTACCTGGGGAAAAAGGTGTTTGAACTTATATTGTTAAAATCCAACTTTCTGAGAGTCATCCAGGAGGGTGTTCCATTATCTCTGCAGCTAGAGGTGCTACTGAAATTTTCAAAGCCAGCTGTTGAACTTAACAATACAATTTTCACCTGAAACTTCTTGTTCTAGCAGGTGATAATGATTAGGAGTTGGATATTAAAAAAAAAATCTGCCTTTTTTTTCTCTGGGAGGAGGTTTTAGCCAGACATCAACACAGGCAGAATGACTATATAGCTAAATGCTGCTTTCTTTGATCTTAAATGCCCTGTTGCAAGCAGCTGCATTGTTCTTGAAATGCCATCATAAAGCTTGTCAAACATTTTCTACCCCTCAAAGGCAGATGTTCTAGGTGATCTAAGTGTATAATTTGCATGTTAATTTAAATGTGTGAACTGGTTTGGGGGTCAAACCCACTGATTTGATGAAAGCACTGAGAAAAGGCTATCAAACATTGAAGATGAGTGGTGAACAGGCATTGTGGAAGGTAAACATTCACAACTTCTTGTCGCTTGTGGGAGTTTGTTAGGAAGCCTAGTTCCAGGAGGGGGGTTACGCCTTTGAGCGTTTCCATGCTCTGCAGGAGAACTGTCATGTCCTTCAAGATAACTATGCATCTAAGCGTGGTCCTCAAGAACAGCTTTTAGACCTATGTTAGAGGACAGGGCAGAGTAGCATTTCCAAGTAGCCATCTCAGTTATGATCAATAAGCTTATGATAGTTCATGTATAATTTTAATAAACTGTTGCAGTGTGTGTGACTCAACCTTTCTGGCTGGTGGAGTTATCAGTTACTTCAGAAAATTTTGAGTGCTCTTCGTATTTAAAGTTCCCCTGATTATGTATCCCTGAATAGAGACAACTGTTGAAATTCTGCATCGCATATCTTTCTGTAAATATTTCTTATGTAATATTAATTGTGCCTTACAATACTGAGAAGTTAAATTTTCACGAAACGGGACTTACAGGTCATGGTAAAGGATATTGCCGTTGTGGGGATGCCTTCTGAATATATCCAGATTATATCCATCCTATATTGGTGAGGGATGGATTATTTGGCCTAATTGTTCTTGCCTACCTCTAATTTCTCTAGTTTTATCTCAACTAGGACATTAAAAATCACAATGGGCAGAAACTTCACATGCCAGCTGCTATACTACTTATAAATTCTACTCTGGGACCAATACTTTTCACTCATCTTACATTTTGTTCATGATTTTTAAAAAATTCTTCGTTATTATTGTTTTTAGTGTTTCTCACTTCTCTTCCAAATTAACATGCTGTGTGATGTTCCAGTCTGAGTCATTATGGGATGTTAGGAGAAACCGAAGGTAGAGGACAGACATTTGACCTCAATGGGAGGGATGGGTGGTAGTGATGGTTTAATGACAGTAGCGTGTGAAGAATTTTAATAAATTTTCTCCAGATTTAGTATGTTGATATTATCTTAAGTAACAATAATTCATGCAACATCATGTTGAAATAGTGCCTTAGAGCCTCATTGTTGAGCAGAGCGTAAACCCCCAGGAAGATGTATAGTCTCTGGACTAATGAAGCACTAATCCAGCTGTGAGATGTAATGTGGATACCAACAAATGGAAGATATAAGAAAAGGGAGCCAAAGCTGGAAGGAGTAAATTTTGTGGTGTTAGGTTTTAATTTTCAAATATTGATAGATAATTGACACAGCCATGTTTCAGTGGGATTCAGTCCTCCTCCTTGATGTTACCCGAGAAGCTACAGATTCTCCAAGCATGATTTCTGTGAGGTTTTGATACCTAGAGTCATAATAGAACACTTAAGAGTGAAATTGCCATGTGTTCCAGCTTTCTTAAAGTTTCAGTTTCTTTTTATGCTGTGCCTTGCTTGGAAGGTCTGGAAAAAGAAAGAAATGGGGGAAAAAGTGTCCTAGAGGAGCACAGAGCAACTGTGCTTTTTTTTTGGATCAATAATCTTATGTAAGAAAAAGCATCTACAGAATTTACCTGGAGAAATCGTTCCAGAGCACAGTTCCTTGTTAAATGTTAATGAAATGCTAGCTGTGACCAGCTCTGTATTTCTCCGTTCAAGATCACAGCAGTATCTCTGTAAAAACTAATGTTTGATTTTTACGACGTTTGAGGAAGAACCACCCTGTTTAGGCTGCTCCGGGCTTGCCCTTTTGCTTTCCTCTTTGCTTTAGTGACTGAAAGAGTGGATGTGATAGCTGTATGTAAGGAGCTCTGTGCCTCCTTATTCTTTGCAAATAAAGAAAAAACCCATGCCGTTGTGCTAAATGGAGCTGCATGCAGCAGCCTGCGTAGCTAAATAACCGATAGGCTGGTTTATGTTTTTACTTAGAGCAGGGAATGAAGTAATTCTGGAATCGGGTTAATACACACTGCGATCTGGCAATTAGGAAATTGATGGGGGACCTAATTCACTATAACATAGTCCATCTTTTGCCAGGGCTGTAAATATCTCCTTATTGCTTGTTTCTACAGTATCGTTATGATCACTTGTAAGAAATCATCCGTACGTGTGGTGGGCTCATCTGTTTGTCCTGCTCTCTTTTTTTTTAATGTTCATTTGCAACCGAAGCAACTTGGGGCAGATGAAGAGCAAATGGTAATGAACTTGAAGCTGAGAGCTCTTAGCTTTTAACACTCAAGCGCTTGAAGTGGAGGATTTGGGGATAAAGAGCCTTTGCTTATGGGTTAGAGAACCTTTGTTCTGTGCTTGGCTGTTTTTTATTTTGGCTTGGTTTTCCCGTAGCATTAGTAGATGGCAGGTTGCTTGCAAAGTAAAGATACTTAATTCTAGGGCCTTGAGCTCATAAAACATTTTTAAAAATGCAAAGGCAGCACTCACTGGAGGCCCTTTGGCACCCGTGACACTGTGTCAGGATTATGGATTACTGCCAGTCGTGCATTTCAGTCTGAAAAATTGAGTTTTAGCTTTCTGAGAACACTCTGATTGTAAGAGCAGTCGGTACCACTTAAACTGCTTGTACCGGGCACCCTGGGCCTCCTGAATTCACAGTAGCTATAGGCTTCTCGTGCGGTTTGCAGCACAACTTTCAAGTGATTTTGTGAGAAAAGGAATAAAATTGAACTGTAATCCTTGAAAAATATATAGGAAAAAGATCATATATGTTGCTTATGTAGAGTGGATTTTCTCTCTGAATTGAAAGTAAGCAATTTCAAGGCCAAGCAAAGCTTCTTGCTGGAGCCAAATGGAACCTCAATTAATTGTAAAATGAACTTTTAAAACCTTGGCTTTTGAAAACTATATTAAGCAACAGGGAAAAAGTATTACTTGTTATGAAAATGCGAGCACAGGCTTTATTGTTTAGGGGCAGTACTGACATTTGCAGTGTCTTTGTAGGCCTTTAGGAGAATCCGCCTTGCCAGGAAAGAAGGGCAGCTTCAAGCTCCCGGTAGTCAGCTTTGAGGGAAGGGTCCCTCTTGGCCAAGCAGCAGGAAATGAAGCGGTGGCTCTGTGTTCCTGCGTCTCCACACCACTCATCCTGGTGGCCCTGTGGGCAGCATTAAGCGAAGGATGTATATGTGTCTATGCCCCAGCCTTCAAGGTTGGCAGCAGTGTGTTTCGCGTGCCGCCCCTCACTCAGTGCAAATACACAGATGTGTGTATTTGAAGAGGGGCTGAGAGCATAAGGTGTTTTTATAATATTTGACACTTCTTCAGCTTGTACTTAACAAAGAGGAAGAACAACATGGGGTGTGGGCTCCTCCAATCCATCTCTGTGCTGACTAAATATAAATATCTATGACAAATTGCACAAGGATGCTTTCATGGCAGTTGTCAGACACATTTAAAATGGATTAGACCTTTTCAATTTTCCCTCTAATAATGAATATTTAGTGAGACTTTTAAAGCTGTTAGCTATTAATTATAGTACCTAAAAATATGATCCTGTTCAGTCAAGTAGGAATCGGCACATGACTGTATGCAAAAGTGTGTTTTCTGTCTAGCTTTTGTGACTTAGCTTGCTACTTTACATTTTCTTTATAAACACAGGGAAGAATTTTTTTAAATGATGACAGCTGGTGATGAAGCAGACTTGCCCTTGAAAGTTGTAAGCAGGCTGAGAATATTAACACTAAGGAGGTAAAAGGATAGATTAATAGATAAATGTCCTGATACTTCAATAATGTATGATGAGATTAGATTACCATAAATTTAGTTCCACTGTAGAAATTAATATTGTTCTGAGGCTAGAAATTCAAGTGTGGAAATAGAAGGTTAGTGTTTGCATTAATGAAAATGCAGACCATTGTCCTTTGCTGGTATTGTTGCTGCTTTCTGTAGATAAGAAATCACCTTTCTCTTTAAATTCATTTATACTACCAAGGGTTACTTTTGCAGATTGGAAATAAATAGGGTTATATTTCTACAGCTAAAATAAATGTTTTTACTGTTGAAATAAATGACTTATTCCAACAATAGAAAGCTGATTATACTATTGATAAAGAGGCTGTCAGTCAAATAATTCTCATGTATGTATTAAAAAATCTTAACTAATAGTGCAATGGAAAAAGCTCTAGTGGCTTTATTAAATTCTTGCTTTTCAGGCTATTTTTTTTCTTTGTAGCTGGAAACCATCTTCAGTTTGCAGCCTGCAGTCGTTTCCCTGTGTTAGAGTAGAGCGAGGAAACTTAGTCTTTGTTTTGGTTTGGTTACTCTGTTTTGTGGGTGGCTTGTTTTGTTTTGACCGAAGTTAGTCAAGTGGGTGGAATCTGGCTTGTGGGCTCTGGGTTCAGTCTTTGCAGGTCGATTTCTTTGGAAGAAATTGCATCTTCAGAAGACAGCTTGGCAGTACTTTCGCGTTCCGTGGAGACCTGGCCCACTAACCTCTTTTAGTAATCAGTCTGCAGGCTCCACAGACCATCCATCTCGGGTCGCTTGGCCTCCCAGCTCTGGTGAGGAGCAGGCACTGCTCTTGCCCCCATTTTTCTGGCTGAGGTATTTATCTCCTCTGGCATTAGACATGAGAGTTTAGGGGTTGTAGCCACTACTCATTTTATGAGCTTCCCCTTTGGTCGGCAGGGAGAGGGAGAAGTGTCCTGAATATTTTGTCCTCTCCAGGTAGGTAGGTCTAAATACTTTTTTTTTTAATGTCTGTGTGTGTGTTGGTAATGGAGGCTGATTTAGACTATCCATTCTGTGCTCAGATTAAGTGTGATGAGTCTCAATTAAGGCTTGCACAGAATAACATAAGAAATCTCTGGTAGACCAGGGTCCTGCGCTTTATTTTTTTGCATATCACGATCTGATATCCTAGCTGATGGATCTTGGTTTTGCTATTGACTGAGCCAGGGGTGTGACCATTGAGCAGCCCTGTCCCTAAATCTTCCTTGAGGTGTAGTGTCATGGAAGTTTAAGTTTTCCTATGTCTTTCCTGCTTGCTTTCTGGATATTTCTTTGTAGTCCAGGTTTCTCATGAAAACCCTTCCAAGCCTTTTCACCCAGTAGCCTTGAGGAGTTGTGTCATTGGGAGTGTGGGTTTAGGGAGTTGAACTAGACTGAGTTCCTTTCCAGATACAAGGCCAAGGTTATTGGGTGCTGATGGGAACAGGACTGGAGCCTTTCCTGACTCTTCAGCACAGCATGCTATTAACCTCCGAAGACCTATCACAGCTCCGGGTGAAGGGAAATCCAGCAATGGGTGAAATTTTAAGCTTGCCTTGTACGGATTTGAACACTTTTTCCCAGCTAGCTTTTGCTGTAAGTGTGATAAAATGAGAGCGGAGATGCATATAGGAGAGGTTTGTTGGGGAAGGGGTGGGGAAAAGAGCCCAATAATGTGTCCTGAGTCCACCTGTGTGTGTGTGTGTGCATGCATTTATTTCTACTTAGGCACTGACATTCCTCAAAGTACTCTCATTTGATAGCTCTGAGTGCCCTAATGATAATTACATTTACACTAAATGTGGAACAGCATCAATACTGATATACAAATAATTTAAATCTGGCAGCCAGCTGTCTTAACTAATCAAATGGAGATTGCCCCCTGTCTCAGTCAGTAGAGACAAGAGAAGAATTCATTTTCTCTAAGCAAGAGCTTAAAAAAGGGTGCATGTGGTGGCCCTTCCATTAAAGGTGTCCTCCTGGGGAAAAGTATGCAAAGAGGAACACGTGGGATTTGTCTGCAGCTGAAGGAGAGCTGTGCTGACTTGTACCAGCCTTGGGATCTGGGGTGTAGCTCTGTAACTTAGAACAAATGGTTAATTTTTAAAAATGTACAAATTTTGTAGTGGTGACTGAATTTTTTCAGCTCTCGCAGAGGCATCTCTAATGCTTTGCCTTGGTGCAGTCATACTCAAAAAGCAAAATTCACTTGCTGTTATTTTTGGAAGGGAAATAGGCTTTAACCTTGAGGTGCTGAAACAGCAAATAAGATACTGTGTTCAGGTAAGGATCTGTGACCTGTAACAGGTGTGAGGGGCTGCAGAAGTGACCTGCTTTTACTTCACAGCATAGAGAAGAGGGAACCTTGCTGAGTGCTAATTAATTGTTGCTTTCATGCAAAATAATTTTTACCTTCAAATAGCCTTGAAAAGAGTTATCCCAGTTTTTTTCATCTAGGAAAAGTTGATATTCAATTACAGGCCCATAAAATGGGATCTAATTCCAGTGACTGAGCTCTTCTAAAATGACAGATTTTTAACTTGAGAATTTTTTCTATTATTTAAGCAATATTATTAAACTAATTGAAGAATAATCATATCCGTTTCAGAGATTACTGTGGAGGTGTGGGTTTGGTTTTTTGAGGGGCTTTTATTTTTCTGTGGAAATACCTATTTTTGTTTGGGTTTTTTATGATATTGTATTGGTCTTTTGGAGGCTCTGCATGGAATATTTTTACTGAGATAGTAACATCATCAGTCTCTGTATCATGAACTTGCATGGACTGACTCCGCATGCCCATGCTCACAGTGGGATGTGGACAGCGTTGAAGCCTGAGGAGAAGATGGGGAACCACCTGCCAAGCCGGGCACAAGCACATGAACAAGCTCAAACTGGCTCCAACCAACCTGAATACACGGTGCTAGTTGGGCGAGCTCATCTGCGGCTGTGAAGGTGCAAAAGCCACGTGCTATAGCATAGGCAAGACAATTCCACCAGCACCCTGAGCATGGAACAGCCAGCTTGTCTCAAAGTGCGTGCTGGAGGTTGTGTGGGAATAACTGCATTGGGCAATAGGGTGAATCAATGCAAGTGAACTTCATCGTGAGAAACGGATACTGCTCTGTGTCAAAGCAAACACCCCCTTAAAATACATGAAGGATTCTCTTTGATATGTAATACTTGAAAATACAGCAGAGCACATGGGAGGTTTCCAAGGAGCGTTTGTTATGGTGGCAAGTAGAGCCGAATGAGTAAAAGCCTCAGTTGGTGCTCAGTTCTGGAAGGTCCTCATTTGTGATTATAGTCATGACGATAAAGCAATTAAATGCCAGTGCACATATATTTTTCCATGTCTGTGAGGCTTCTGGCATAATTATATAATCAGAAGTGCCATTAAAGAGCAATAATGTTATTAGCGCATCACTTGGAAGAAATGCACAGCTTGGATGCGAAGTGTACAAAACAACACGAGTCCGAAGCGTACTGCAGTGCTTAGGGTGGGACGTGCATGGCTGGGTGGTGCAGGCGAGCTCTCTGCTGATTCCTAATGAATGGCGATATCTTAATCTAGTATGGCACCTTGACGTTTGTGTTGCATAAATTTGAGTAGAAAAGCATGTGAGTATGGCTTTTGTGCTCTGTATTTCCAAGATCATTAATTTAATTAGGATTTGACCCCTACTCAGCTCTGATTTGGTCCAGACATGTTCTGGATCCTGTGACCAAAAATATTTCCCTCTACATCATACAGGCAGACAAGGAGCTCTTCAGCTCTGGCCCTGTTGGTACCCAGAGAGGACAGAGACATTTCTTTATTTCTGGACCAGTGAAGCATCTTTTACATTAGAGCTTTAAGCTCAGTTCATAGGAAATCAAATAGGGAGTTTTGAGTTAAGGATTTAATTTCTGTTGTCAATACTGAGTGTGATGAGCGCTAGCATCAGCTATTCTGACTGAACCGTAACCAGTTGGAGGTACACTGATTGATTGAGGGTTGTCTAACCTTGAAGTGATGAAGACCTTGGTGCACAGAGTTTGCTGCTTATCCTATAAACGTGGGTGAAGCTAGCGAGTCAAATGAATGTGAAATAAAGTTGATGGATTCATGGATATTAGGGTCAAAAGGGTCAACTAGGTTTTATTTTTTTCTGACTACCTTTGTAGCACACCAAGGAATGTCACGCGCTTATTCCTGTATAAAGGTCTAATAACTGTATTTAACTAATGCATAAATGTGTTACAATAATGCCCATGTCTGTTGAAATACTTAGTTGTATTCCTACAGATATTTCTAAGTGGAACAATTTCTTCTCTTTCTTAACCTTCTTCTGGAAAATAAGCACTTTGAAGTAAAGAAAATTGACAGAAAATAAATGCTCAAATCAAAATGAAGTTATTGAAATTAAAGGCAAATAGATAAATATAGTATTTTTCCATATGTGGTTTTCTATTAGCAAAATGCTAGCTGAAATCTATGTAAACCATTTTGATTTATGGAAGTTGTCTATTGGGGGAGAAATTAAAATCCAGGTCTATCAAGATTAATGGCATCAAGTGGGTTAAAGAAAGTTCTGCTCTAATTATTTCTGTGGTTTTCAGGGAAAACTTACTTTCCATGGTAGCTCTCTTTTCCTGCTGAGCCTTTGTTCTGTGCTGAACTTGGATCAGTTCCTTTTCGTTCTTGTATTGATTTCTTCATGCCTTCAGTAGATCCATACGATGTCAGCTCCCTTAAAGAGCATTTTGCCTTTTAAGTATTTGTAACCTGTCTGAAAAGAGATGGCAAATAGCGTTGTGCTGCAGGTTTACATTTGAATGAATTTGTGTTGGTTGTAAAAAATGTAAAATACTGTTGTAAACAAACACTGACTGATGTCTCCCAAGTATGGAACTGGGAACAGAAAGAAGTTCTGTGCCTGTTAATGTATGTTTAAGATACTGAGGCACCAAAGATACTTGCATCTCCAACTAGCAGAATCCTTTTAGCTTAGAAAAATCTAACCTCCGAGTTTGGCGTAGTCCGTTAAAAAGCACAGTACACTTCAAGTGATAATCCCTGTGTCCTGGCTAGCGTCTCCTCTTTCAGTAAAACCTCTTTCAGATCCCACCTGGGAAAAATGTGAAGGTACATTCCCAGAGCGTGAAGCCTATTTTATTCCAGATTCTGTGTGGACACATATTTCTGGTTTTATACCACATTCAGTCATTGGCCCAATCCTGTCTTGCATCTCCCACGATGTGCTTGGCACTAACAGATGGCATAAAGGCCACTCTGGTCCCAGCGGTCCGTGGTCTAGCTCATCATTTTGGAGTACTTTAGCATTCAGGTTAAGGTGGCAGACCTAGGATTCCTAATTCCATTTAATCATATGGATAGAGGAGTTCTTGTTTAATAACTTGCATTGTATTTGCTATTTTTAACTTCTGGATTGTTAATCAGCTCTGAAGGACAAGCAGAGTTAATGAAAATATTCTAGAGGTAGAAGCCTTTAAATAACAGCTGAAACTAGTTGTGTAATAAATCTACATGTGTAAAGATCTATCTGAAGGAGAAATGTTCCAAAATTCACCTTTTCTGGTTTGATTCTTGTGACCATAGATTGCTCTGTGGCCTGGGTCACTGCTTGCTCAGTATCGCTGCGCTTTTGTATGAGTGAAGGGCACGCCAAAACGTAACGGCTGGGGAATGAATCTGAACAGATGCACAGAAGGTCAAGCAGTGACTCCTGGCTTTAAACTCCAGATCACCTCTGGAAACCTAATAGGACCCTGCATGAAAGGGGCAAAACATTTATAAAGGAGGTCAGGCATGCAATTAAACTGAAATGTAATCGTTTTGCTTGTAGTCTTTTTGAAGTTAGGATTTAGAAATCTATTATCAGAAAACAACAAAGAATTAAGTTGTAGATTTGTGTTTTGTTTTCATTGCTCAGAAGAAAGTACCTTTTTAGAAACACTTATCTTGAGGAGAAACAAGCTGCCATCTAAGCAAATGTGTGCTTATTTCTTTCTCTGAAATTTGTTTAGGTGTCTGAGTAACACAAATAAAATGATGGCACAAAAACCTGCAAAGGGTTGGAACAATCTGCTGGCTCAAACACGCAGGTGGTTTGGTGAGGGGACAAAGGCAGCACTGTGCTGAGTTTGCTTGATCCACCATGGTAGTACCAACCCTTCATCATCAGTGGCAAACCAGAGCAGGAGACAGCTGCCCCAAACAGCGGTGTGAGTGCCCTTGCTGTCGGAGGAGAGCCATCCTAAACCCCTAAGAGATGCTTCCAGCCCAGCCTTGGTGAAAGGCCAGTGAGCCATGCCTGGGTTGGGACTAGGGGTGTGTTGTCTACCTGGGGTTTATAATGAGCATGGGGTGAGAAGCCACCAGCTTTATTTAGGTTGTGCTTACTCTCATGTGTAACGAGCCCTTTAATTAGGTTTTCACAATGTGACAAAAAGTCTCTAATTAAAATATTTATAGTGGGTTTTGATTTGAGTTTTCATCACATATAGAAAACAGTATTTGTCATCTGAGGTAAAGCATCTGGCAAGTTTGTAAGTGTTAGCTGATGAATTGAGCGTGACTATTTTGGGATTGGGAAGTTACTGAGATGTAGTATGGATATGCCTGAGGAGGGATGTGGCTAAAATGAGGATGGCAAGTTTAGGATGTGGTTTTTCTTAAGGCTTTATTCAGGCTAGCAAGTTTAGAGCCCAGCATCTCCAGCTGCTTTTCCAGAGTTGGTGTAGAGCTGACAGGCACAGGTGGCCACAGGAGCCCACCACCACCTTGATTCAGAGGTGACATCTGTGGACATTGGATTGTAAGGTGGGCTCAGGTCGTCAGGCAGCAGGGATTGCAGATACACAGAAGCTTCTTCCAAATTATTGTCCCTGCAGTGCTGTGATGATGGGGAAAATGTAGAATTCCCAGTTATTGATGATTTTAAGTCTTGCTTGTTTCAGCCTGGTGGAGAGAGTCAGCAGAGGGAGAGGGCAAATAAAACTGTTGTGGACATAAAGCTGGGTAGCAGCATGGTGGGACCTGTTCCCAGGCCCCGTGTCCCCCGACCCAGCTCCTGAGGTCTGACTTGGATGAGCAGCCCCACAGTAGGTAGCTGGAAATCCTTGTGAAACAGAAACCACCATGAGGTCTATGTCTGGGGAGGAAGGGGAAGAGCTTGTTCACAGCTCGGTGTTCTCCCAGACCCGTTTCACATCCTGAAACGCAGCAGACACACCAGCGTGATGTGTTTTAATTTTGATGGAAAAGTTTGCCAGTGTTTCTGCTTTTTAATTTTTTTTAGCATTGTTTGTAAACCCTTGCAGAAAGCCTCTCTTTCTTTCTTTCCCACAGCAACTCTTTTAAGAGGAATTGTTTGATCTGTTGTCTTATCTAAGATTATGGCTAATTACTCAATAAAAAAAACTTTCTTTCCGAGGCCTTTTCCCCCCTTTTAAGTATCATCTCATGGGGTGAAATTTCTTCCTCTTTTTGACTTTACTCCATCAGAACTGAGCTTTCATCGAGACATGTCTCAGAATCTGAAGGGAGCAGTTAGTGCAAAACGAAGCCTTTGGATTTTTCTTTTTTCCCTTTCCTTTTTATGCTAAAGCTGAAAGATGAAGCATATGGGAAAGAAAATAGCATTAAATCTCCCACTCCAAAGGGAAAGGCACTAAGGATCTGGCCACTGCAGGAGAGGTTTGAGCTGCATGCTTCATTTACTACTTTGTGTAGACATAACAAAGAATTTACTTCAGTCCCCTTGGTACTCACACAACCCATTGCGCTGTAGGCAGAGAGAAAGCAATGAGCCTAGTGTTACAGTACAGCAGCGGACTGGGAATTAAGGTGGTTTAAAGACAAATGTTTCCTTAATAATCTCGTAGTATAGACCTAGTTCCTTTCCAGTTTAGGTTTCCCATTTCTGAAAAAGGAGCTTTTGTGCAATGTGCTAATAGCTTTATTTGAATGAAGCATAAAATGGGGCCCATAGCAGGAATTTTGCTTAATAATCCAGAAATAAAAAAAAAGCAGGGGGGAAGGGGAGAAGTCCTGTCATGGAAGATCTTTAAGCATTATTTCTTCTAACAAAAAGAGTAGAGGAGGAAATGACAGAGTCCTGAAGTCAGATTTTGCTTAGAATTAGTGAAATAGTTGTGTTAAGGAAGGAAAAATAGCACCATGTTTCTTAATTGAAACTAAATTTTGGATTTGAGATTTAATAATTTTCATATGTTATTAACCTCTTGGAAAAGTCTTAAAGCTGAAAAACCCCAAAGGAGGCTTACCCTGCTAGGGACAGGGGGAACCTGCAAGATTCCAATCTGAAATGAACCCCAATACCTCGGAATATGGAAATGCGTGCCGTGCCTCATCGCCGCCATTTATGTATCGCGGTGGTGGTACGGTGCAGAACACAGCACTATCACTAAAATAATGGGACCAGATAAAAAGGCTGATTGAAAGGCAGAGGTTTCTGTGTGCTTGCATCTTGTTACACTGACAAACCAAAAAATATTGAAAAGCACTCGAGCGTTTAATTGAGTTTGTGAAAAGTGTCCAGGTATGTATGGCTGGGCTGTGTGTGCAATTTAAGCATTTGTGCTTGCAAATGAAGTGAACCCATCTATTCTTCAGGTTGTTTTTATGATTATTACTTTTTTATTAGAAATGCCAAGTAAACAACTTGCTGCTGTCCCACCCCTGCCCCAAGAACCAAAACTGTGTGTGTGGTTTTTTGAGACATCTATACAGGCTTGGAAAATAACAAGCAGAGAAAAAGGAGTGGTAGAAATAAGGGGAATTTAATTAAAAATAAAAGGTCAAATGGATTCAGCTCTCCTCTTGCCATGTTGCTTAGGCTGAATCATCTTAGGTGAAGGTGTGCCTTGGGGGAGGGAACTTCTGTTAGTCATACACACCTGGGGTCTGTAAATACTGAACATAAAAAGAAATAATTTTAAAGCTCATGTTCATTGTCTCATCTAGAAATAGTCTGTAAAATAAATATTTTCTTTGTGTTCTGGCAGTTCTGAGTAGGCAGCATTGCATCAAGAGCTTTTCAGCCTGTTTTAAGGAAGCAAAGCTGGAGTGCCCCTTGCCTCTCTCCCTTATTGACTTCCCAATAATTTTTCAACCAGCTGGCCAGCTTCACTACCCCAGTCCAGATTTTGCTGGCAAAAAATAAGTGTCAAAGATAATTGAAGTTCCTGCAAGGATTATAGGCGGGCATAAGAGGAAAAGTCTTGTACTAAAGGGAAAAATCTGCAACTCATCTTATACCTCCATCTTATACCCTGGCACCAGAGCATCTGGGCAGCAGGCGAAAACCTTCCAACTGCTTCAACAGCTGGAAACTCTTGTCTAGGGTTGTGGTTAACCCTGGGCAAGCCAGGCTTTGTTAGTGCTGGTATTTCCAGATCCACTTGTTTCACTAGCGGTGAGGAAAGTATGCTGCGAGGGGATTGCCCAGAACTTCACGCTGGTGGTGTGCGTGGTCCCCAGACCTCCTGTGTGCCTGCTTCTCCGATTGCATGAACAAGTGCCGTTTGTCTCTTACTTCTTGAACAAAAATGAAAGTGTTTCCCTAACTTGAGAAAATGTTTTTGTTTTAACATGTGTTAAAAATAATATTTTGGTTCTGCAATGCAAAATACGGAAACAATGAAGTTCAGTGTTTGGTTTTGTTGCAGCAGTGCTGTGATTTTTACCAGCTGCTGAAGCCTCCCTCGGGGCTGCCCTGGGTCCTGTAATGGCAATGCACCTTTTCTTTTACATGGAGTTCTCTCTTACGAGTTTTCACACAGTTTGATCACCTAAAGAGATATTTTTCAGTGAAGGAATATTGAGGTGGACTTTTGGTCTTGCTCAGTCCTTCACTGTGATATTAGCACTTCATTAATTGTCACTTTATTTCAGTAAAAAAAATAAATGTGATGAATGAAATGAACAGAAAAACCAGGTGTGGAACATCTTTTGCGGACAGAGTTGTCACAGAATTTAAACTGTAAAGGAATCTTTCTGGAACAGAATAATGATTGCTGCCAGGTGACGATCAGCTTGTTTTTTCGGAGGACTCTGTCATTCCCATCACCCTTATTTCAGTTTTCCTACAAATTATTAGGATAAAGACCTGTTCACTGAGGTCTCCAGCATTCCCTGAGATCCTGGAGTCAGTCCCAAGGGGAGTTAGGAAAATTGTTGTTTCGTTCAAACTGAAAAAAGCCACAAGTTTGAGCATAAGGACTTGCAAACCTAATTATTTAAGTGTGTGTTTATAGAGCAAGACCTAGTGAAAAAAGGATCATGTATCTCAGGAGTACCTTTATGATGATGATGAGGGGAGAGGATTTAGCAGATTTTGGGGCCGGGTGGCTGGCAAACACAGGCCAGTTGGCATGCAGAGCTAGCATCTGTCCCTGGTGCAGAACTTCTCCTGATGAGATATTTTGAAGCACATGTTGGTACTAGTGAGTGGAAAAATCTGCTTCAATTTTGAACTTAACCAAAGTAAGGAGAGTATAAATTTAAGGTTGGCTTCTGAGGAAAGATTGCCTCTTCAATTGTACGAGTCTTTGGCAAGTAAAATCTACGTTTGCCCATTAGCCTATTTTCAGAGATCCTTTCACTTCTGTGTGTGAAAATGAAATTACATCCCAAATGCTTCTGTGGACCATTGTCTTGTGTTTTCCAATTAGACACCGAAATTGCTAGATTCTATTTTGCATTGACTGATGTGTTTTCCTAGCTGGACTGTAATTTAAGTCTTCCATCTAGTCAGAGTTTATGACACTTGGCAACAAGAAAGTCAAACGTCAAAGTTAGAGGTCTAATTTCTTGAAGACCTATTTACAAAAATGTTTGAGGTTTAAGTCTTCTCCCCCCCTCATACTTCATGAAGCTTCCCGGAGTAATCTTTGGCTCTGAGAATGTTTCACATGTGACCACTGGAGACTTTCTCCTCTGCTGGAATATCAATATCGACTCGTGGTTTAGCTCCACTGAAAGAGAAGAGTTGAGCTGCAGTGGCATCGAGACCGCGGGTCAAATGTGACAAGCCATGCCAGTAAGCTGCCTGAGCCTCAGCAAAGGCGACACGATTTGCTTACTCTATTCTTGAAGAAAAACTAAATATGATTAATTCCCCCCAAATGATAACTTGCATCTGACATACAATTTCTTTTAATTTAATGCTAGAGCGTTTGGCCAAAGACAATAGTCTATGCTCCCTTAAAGCGGCAGCTTAGGTATCTTGAAAACTGTTTAATAAAGTGATTACGGAAAGGAAAGCCGCCATGCGTACTCCACCTGAATTCTGATGACACCCTGCCGTTTCTGTTTTGACGGTAGTGGTGGCAGCCGGCGCATACGCTATTCTGCGTGATTGGTAGCTGCAGGAAGCTGGTATTTTCATTTATCTGCATGCCACCAAGTTTCCCACAAACGTTCCACACCTGCACTAGCTTGTTCGGTGACTGAAAATTAGTTAAAGCCAGCTGTTGGGGTAAGGAAAGGCACTTTGTTGTACTACTTGTATTTTTGTCGTATTACGGTGGAGCTTTCTTCAGGGGGCTGAGACAGCTACTGAGAAGATACGTCAAAACCAAAAGATATTCAGCCTGAGCGCTTAGAAGTTTGGGGAGTTTTTCAAGGAAGAGAAAAATAATGTTGCCTTTGTGGAGATCGCCGTGTGCTCTGTATTTAAATGTAGGTATCTTGATTACCTGTACATTAGCAGGAATAGGTACAATAGCACAGGCACTGCTGTTTTGAAGTACGACTTATGTATGTGATTAAGGCACAAAGGATTTATGTCACCAAAAGAAAAAAGAAAGACACATTGTAGGAATTTATATTGGCCAAAGCGTTTTACAAGAAGTATTTCACAAGAAGTCTGTTCTGGCAGTCACCCAGGAGCTGTGCCAGATGCCTGGGTGAGCCAACCCACTTCCAACAAAATTGCACTTTCCTTTCTTTGGCTCCCTGTGTTAATTGGGCTGCTTAAGGTCTAAAAAGGTAACTGTTTAATTTTGACAAACTTAGCTAAAGGGAAGGCTTTTCATGCTATTTCTGTTAGGACGGGGAACTGCAGATGTGCTTTGAGGTTGCAGTCATGTTTGAGTGCAAAGGGAGTAGGAAGCCCCCTTTCCCCGGGAAGCACGGTGCTTTTTTCCTCCCAGCGTTTCCATGGGCAAAAAAGCATTTCCATGGGCTTTCCTCAGGGATCTCCTTCCTGGGTTTGCACCAGCCACTTCCAATTATTTATTTCCACTCCTACTTCTTTTAGCTTTCTCTAGTTCTGGTGCAGCAGGGCCGTAAATCCTCCCAACTCCTGCAGGCGCTGGGATTGCACGGTGACGTGTGATGGTATTTTGGCCATAGTGGACAACACCACGTGTGGCTCTTCTGGTTGCTTTGTGTGAAGAGTAGGAAGCCAGAGTGGATCACCATGGTATTCCTGAATTATTTCTAACAACCCCAATTTCCCTGACTTTGCCCCCAGAAAATTGGTGCTTCGCAGGTAGTACAGTTGGTCCACTGAGACATCAGCATATTTTTGGATTCCTTTTTTGCTCCGATTTCAAGCGTGGTTGGAGGTTGAAGCAAGTAGTATTGAATGCTGAAAACAAGGCTACAAATAAGCTGCAGAAATGCTGATTGCATTGATTTTTTTTGAACCTTTCAACAATGATGTTTTACCACAAATACAATGGAAGCTTTCTTTTTCACTTCCCATTAAGCCCTTTAATTAGAGGACAGAATTTAGTTACTACACGTAACGTACTGTACGACAAGCTGTGCTGGAGTTAATACTGTATTAAACTAGTAACCGTTTCATTAACCATATTAACGGTCCCATAATCAGAGCATGGAAGTTTAATGTCTTTCTTTTAATGTCGTTGGGTTTCAGCTTTGTTTGTTTACAGCTCTGGCACTGCTGGAACAAACACGTTGGTGTGCCAGCAGGTATTCTTACTTCGTAGTATGCAGACCTTTTAATTGCCCTCATTGTTAAGGAATTAATTTCTATTGAATTTTGAAACGTGATAGCTGCTGAAGCATGTAATCGGGTTGGGATGTATTTGGCGAACATGAGTCCACAGCCCCTGTCGCGGCAGCTGTTGTACCACCTCCGTGTGTTGCAGAGATACGGGCAAAGTGAGTGTCGCGGAAAAAAGATGTTTGACTGGGTCAGCAAGCTTCACTGCTGCATTTGATGAATAATTAGGTGATGTTAATGCTGTCGTGGTAGTTGAGGTGACTCTTCCACTGTGAGTTCTGCCTTTGAATGATGGTAAACACTTCTTTATCCTGCAGCAGAGTTGAACTATGGGGTTTTACCTCCCTCAAAATTACTTTTTGGAATGAAATTTCTAGTGCTGAGTCACATTCTCTGAGATAAGTTTTGTTGGTTGGTTTTTTTTCCCTTCACATGAATTTGTACATTAAATTGTTTGGCTTATTAGAGCATGCAACACAGACTGTGCGTGCTCTAAAGGGAAATCCCCTGCCGCTTGGTCTTGGTCAGTGACTGCTCCCCAGTTGAGTCACACTGTCAAAGCTGTTGCGTTTTCCGTGAAGTTTGGAAAAGAGGCTTTGACAAGGTCCCTGATAGCACCCAAGCCTGGGTTCAGTTGCTTTCCTTCTCTGACCTCCCGTAACAAACATGGGGTGCCAGGACACTTGACCACTCAGTGCAGTTTCCATGGATGAAGAACAGAAGTGTTGGCTCCTCTCTGGATCTCTTGGTATCCTGAGAGTTCCAGTGCTGCCTACAACGTTCTCCTGAGTACAAACCCTTCCAGCTGGGACAATGGCTCGTACCATGACCATTGTAGCACTGTGACCAGCTGGTGTAATGTATTCCAGTAAAACTGAAAGTATCTGAAGAAACACCTAGCGATTAAGAGCTTGTATGAATCCCTTCTAGGAAATAATTTAAGAAGGGATGTAAATAATTGTGTTTAAATACCTCATAAATCCAAGAGACTTGGGGGAGTAAGCACGGGGAGCTGGAAGGGCACATTGCTATTCATAGCTGATGAATAGGTGCCATATGATGAAACTTGCTGGATTTTGAACTTGGTAAAATACCAAGTTTTCTGGGACACTGCAGGGAATATACACTTGGTTAATCTTTACATTATTCCTTTTTTTTTTCCACTTTGAATATGTAGGAGTTCTGGGAGTCGCTGTTCAAAGCAATCCATCAGCTTTTCCATTTGATTTCACGCAGCCTGGCTGTGTGAGTGTCGGCTGATCCTGCTGTCGCCGTCTCCCACTGGCGTCGTGGCCAGCTGCTCCTCTGGGTCACTTTCCCTCTCTCTCTGGTGCTTGTGGGGAGCAAGCAGAAGGGATGAGCAATTCACATGCACTATGGAGAATAGCTTTGTAGGAAATCCCACTGAAGTTCACTTGTTGGGGCTGGGAAGGCAAAATGTGGCATCCTTTTGGGTTTGACCGAATAGCCAGTCAGTTTTCTCAGTCGTTGAGGCAGGAATTGGTCTTCTGAAAAAAAACCAAAAAGAATTGCTATCAGTGTGCACTGGTATGAAGGTAAGTTTCTATTAAAGGATGCATTGCAGCTGGCAGCTTCTTCCCAGGCTGTGTTTGCAATTCCTGCTCTTCCCCCGTCGCGGGGTGACTCTGCTCCGCGCACCCACTGGAGGGGCTGCACTCGCGTCGCGGGAAGGAGACGTTCCTTATGGAGACGCTTTGGGCAGGAAAGTGAAAAGCCAAAGGCTGGATTTCTCTCTGCACTGCTAAAAGTCATGGCCAGGGGCCGTGAGAGGCCGGTGACACAGCAGGAATGCCAAACACCAGGATAAATACCTTGTCTGAGGAACAGGGTGTCGGCAGCAAGCGCAGGGTGGTGGTCGGTCTCTTCAGCTCCCAAACTTTTTTCTTCCCAGGCTGAAAGAATGAATTGAGCCCTTTTAGGAGAATAAGTACAGGAGCACATAAGTGACAATGTAAAACATAGCATCCTTGATAAAACTGCAGAGTAATCCTGAAATCTTCTTCTAATGTTCTCTAGTGTGTTCTGCGCTATTTCAAGAAATTACATTGACGCTGTTAAGATTGTTAATTTCTGTCACCCATTGCTGCTATTCTAACTTCTGTGATTTATAAAAGTTCCGTTTAATACTAGAGACAGGAAAATAACCTCCAGAAATGCTTTTTACTATCTCTGGAGGAAACAGGATTTTTATTTTATATATAAACATTGGATAAACGCATGCATTGCCACTGCAAGTACCACCTGTAGTTAAATGGCTGCTGTTTCTGCTGAGAACCAGGAAAGCTCTATTTTCCAATTACAAATGGGAAAATCCACAGGGTGATATTGGATTAATTGACAGGCAGCCACGCATGAGTAATCCTGCACTTCCAAATGTAAACAACAAGTGCTTTGGAACAGTTAGAATAAAGATTTTTATATTTGTTGAAATTAATCCAAAATTCAGAGCAGTGTCTGTACACAGCAAAGAAATAAGTGATCATTAAACAAAACCCACAGCCTTGTCTATGCTGCGCAGAACTTGTGTACCAGCCTTTTTAAAAAATCATTGTTAGAGTAATTGCTTTTCTTTCTGCTTTAGCATATAATGGCTCCAACATCACAGTTCAAAATGGGAAGAAAAATATGCTTTAAGTGGTTTTACTTAACTAATTACATGGTTAGGCGCGTAATTTAAATAAAATGGCTTGATTTGTTAATAAGTTGTTTAAATTAATAGGGAGGAAAAAAGTGCTCCAGCAGTTCATCTTATACCCCTGCAGTTTAACATGGTATGTTATATACTCCTGCTGTTTAACATAGTATACCATGTTTAATGTGACAACCAAACTCTTGGAAGTAGTACACCAACAGCAAAAAAAAACAACCCCAAAAAGAGCCATTAAACCCCTGGTAAGATGTATTTCTCTTCCTCACAAAAATAAGTCAATGAAAGGAAATAATACTATATGTGTGTATTTTTATTTTGTTTAGTTTTATGCAAATCAGGCTAGGGTAGGTGAGTTTGTTGTAAACTCTCATACAAACTAATTTGATATTGTCCTAGAAAGATGTACACTTGAATATTTAACAAAAACAACAACGCTGGTGAATAGATGACATTAAAAGTATTGCTTTTGCATAATTTATGTTCAGTGATGCCAGTATCAGGCTTCACTTCATCACCTGCTTACACAGAGAGTGCTAGATGTTTCAAATCTCATTAAGCTATTTATTCATTGTAATGAATGATTTTAATGTACTGTATTAAGGTTATGCCACACTGCACTGTTCAAAAATCCATCTTACTGTACATATTTTAATGTTTGCAGCCAAATTAATACCTTTATTACTGCCTCAATGGTTGAGTGGACACTGTTCATACATTAATCATTGTTGTCTCTGCTTCATCCCACTCTTTTGCTTAAGTTTATAATGCCATCTTCCTTGATAGAGATGTAATAATCTAGCCATCTCGGTATGGGAAGCCTAATGTCAGAGGTTGGTAATCATGTTACTCAAGTGTCCTTAGGTCCACAAAATGTGTGGCATTTCCCTCTATGTTGTCAGAAATACATCGAATTTTTCAGGAAAACCGTGTACGCGCCCTGCAGCCCCTGCTAATGTCCCCTCCAAAATCCTTCACGTTGTTTTCTGGCCACAGCAAAGGCAATAATAGGCCATTGCACCAACAGCAGGCAATTTAAATTATGATAAATCTGATCAGGTTTGCCCATTAGACACATTCTTAAAAACATACTAATTGCCAAGTGCTGATATTAGGGTGGCTGATATGGGTTTTGTGCCTCATGTCAGCTCAGCAAAGGGCAGATGTCAGGTCTTATGACTGAACTTGCAAATTATATATATTCACTTAATGTGGTTTAATAAATAACATCTTTTCAGTTGATTGTCAGTCTCTTCCCTGGGGTTTTTTCATTTCTGGTTCTTTATCACCCACTCAGTGTTTGAAATTGCAACCATGTAAAAGGTGATTGGAAATTGCTCAGCTGAGGGAGAAAAACGTTTAAAATCTGTATTTTACTGAAAAATGATTGTGGCAAATTTGGTTAAATGGGCTTCATGTAATGAAAGACTGATTCTGGCCCTGAGACTAAATGATTTTGATGGCAAAGACTTACTTCTTAAAATGCCTAGTAAAATTAGGAAATCAAAAAGCAAAGCATCAGCTTGGATGGTAGCTAAATTCACTGCCCAAATGTTAATTTCCAGAAATCTTGGTTTCTCTCACAACATTTAGAATTAGTAGTAATAGCTTTTAGCCTTAGATGAATTCCTTAATAACTTCATATAACATCTGTGTGTTACGACAATATAAGAGTAGTAAAGGCTTTTCTTCAGAAGTTGATTCACATCACTAGAAGGCAAAAAACCACCACTGAAATCTGTGCATTGAATGTGTGACATGGCCTTACGTAGCTGTCCAAGAAGTAAACTTCTGTTTACTTGTGTTTACAAACGAAGTAAGCTGCTTTTGTCTGCAGACCAATAATCTCCAGTGGTTACCACCACCCTTGTATAAATGCTTTATACTCTTTTAACTGTGCATGCTGAGAAATGCTGCACCACTCACCTTTGTGTTTCGTAAGGGGGAGCGAGAGGGTTTCAAGTGGGGGCAGGTTTGTAAGGAGTGGGACTTGGGACCTCTGGACCCTGCTGACCTTGAGCACAGGGGACTTTGAAGGCACCTGCGCTGTCAAATGTGACATCTTATGTGAGGGGCGGGATGGAGGGTCTCAGACTGACCAGTCCTGCCAGTGTGCTCAGTCATGGATGCAATTTGTGTTTCAGCAAACAGACTCTTTCAGTGGCTCATGTTCAGCACCTGGGCTCTAGCTCAGTCTGACATGCAGGCACAAGTACCTTGCTTTCATATACAGTAGCTGGAGGGAGTTACAAGACAGAGTAAGGAAAAAAAATCTTAAACTTGTTTTGAATCACAACTGCTGTAAATTGACAGAAAAGATTCCTGAAGAATTCAAGGAGAACCTCTGAGATTAACAGGCTCCTGAGTTTGTCTCACGTCCTAGCATGTGTAAGCGTGTGGGTGGTGCTTAACACTGGTTGAAATTGGGTCTGTCTCTGGTGGAGCCTCTCATTTTGCTCAAGGAGGACCACAGGTCCCTCCAACTGGGAAAGGACAGTGCAATTCCTGTCACTGCGAGTGTGCCAAAGTTTGGGGACAGAGCTGTGGGTGGGCTGGGGTCAGTGTTTTCTAGAGCAATGCTACTTAATGCGTTTAAAAGACCAAATACAATTAAGCCGCCTCTGCCTGCAAATTTCTCCTAATTTATAAGCAGTGTGCTGCTAAGAGGCATTAGTGAATTCTTGGACTCCTGACAGTTTACAGGATCAGACTCTTTGGGAGTTCACCCTGTGCAGATGCACACAGCATTGGCATGCTACTGAGCAAGCTGAAAGAATTCCCAGCGATCCCAAATTTGGACCAGGTTCTTTCCTAGTTGACAGAATGTCAGTGAGCCAGGGAAGAAATTTAAAGGGGTTATCTTCTCAGGATATTAAGCTCTTCCAAGCTGACAGCTTTGTTGCAGAGGTCAGCTAGGAGGAACAAGAAAGAGGCCCTGTGATCTAAGGATGGACTGACAGATGTGATTTCTTTTCCCTTTATTGAATTATAATGTCAGTGGTTGTGTCCCATTACTCCTATGAGACTGGAAACCTCCATCTGAAACTGGAAGGAATGGATTTTGTTTGGTAAAGACACAGATTTTTGTTCATAACCACTCTTTAAGGTAGCTCAAGTGCAAGCCAGATTGTGGGTTGGCCCTGACTGATGAAGTGTAAATTAGCTCAGCGTATTGCCTAGAAGTGATGTGAGTGCAGGCGCTGAGGGGACAAGGTTTTTTCTCGGGGATGAATCTGCTGAGGAGTCAACCTTGCAGTCCCCAAACAAAGGGATTTGTTTAGCTCAGCGCAGGAGGTGCAAAATACTGAAGGTGTTAGCTGTTTGCTTGGGTCTATGTTTGAAGGGAAATTGCAAGTACAGTTTTCCTGTGTAAATCTTCTACATAGTGACATGGTTGTGATAATAGTGGGTTCCTTTTTTAGTCTTGTTTTCAATCTAATTTGTGTCGCTTCGGTCTGTTGCTACCTATCCAGCAGAAAGGTCATCCTGCCTTTTGTGCTCTACTTCTGATGGCATTGGCTCCATTTTGACAAAGCTGTGTCATCACCTACAATCAGCAGCCTTCCTCATGTAATTAGAGAGAAGGAGATCCTCAGGAAAACTGCACTGAATGTTCACTATTATTTTGGGTAGCATTATGTTCAGCAAAGATAATTGGCAAGTTTGAAAGTGCATCTTTTCAGCTATATGTGAAATGTCTAGTACAGTATGGCTAATACAGTAAATGTATTTAGTGTGTGAGATTTCACATCAACAGCTCTGTCCACTAAGTAATGGGATCAGAGAAAAGGGGATACGCTGGGTCAAAGACCACTGGTTCTATAGCTTTGGAGAAACCACCCGATTTGTCTTTGCAGTTGTAAAATGTTGTCTTAAAACTGGGAAGGCAATTCTGGTTATCAGAGGAGAACATATAAATTAACTAGTTACATGTAAGAACCATTTTTTCACTTAATTTATTCATATTGCTTAGTGCTCTGAGTGGCAAGAGTGGCAGAACCTGACAACACTGAACAGGAGGCTTATCTGGTTGTGTCTGGGAGCAGTAAATAATGCATGTAGTGACCGTCCAGAGTAGCTGAGGTAAAGGCAAACTCATTCAATAGAGATGCTTATAAGAGAACAGTTCATTAAAAAGAACGCTGTGTAAGTACATAGTGTGGTGCTGTTCTTGAAAAACCCCGTATAAACACTGGAATTGTCTGGCCATTGGAAACAGCAAAGAACAGAGAAGGTTAATTAGAAGAGTAGGTCTTGTGATAAATTCTGAGAACCAGAAATTATAGCTAGGTAAGGGAAAAAACCCTACTACTTTTTGTAGTATTTTCCTCCCCAGAAACTTATTGCTAACTGGATAAGTGCATGAGATGACAGCCTTTGAGAGCTCTTTACTCTCCTTATTTGAAGGAAAACCTAAGTTTTTTCTGTAATGTTAATTACCAATTTTGTCCAGCTCTTGTGTACCAAGGACTGATCCTTAACGTCAGTGATCTAATTGGAAAGTTTGAATGCGGAAGGCAAGAGTAAGCCATCTCTGTGACTGCTTAATTCATTAAATGCTGGAATTTGTGTCTTTCCTTCCCTGAGCAGGACAAGCCCAGCTTGCGCAGTCAGCTCAGGAGAAGGTAGAGCGTGGCAGCTCCCATTCGAATACTCCCTTGTGCATCTAATCCTAGAAAATGGTGTGGTGAAGGGAGAGAGCTGATGGGTGTGAGGACCTCTGTGGTCCCTCCTGGAGCAGGTAGAAGTTGTGGAGCTCACCTGCACTTGGGTTTCTGGAAGAGCTGTGGTTGGGATGCCTGTAGTACAGACTGGGAAGTGTATGACATGGAGGCATCTCACCACCCCACTCTCACATGCAGGTTTAATCTGCGTCATTTAAGAAGCTGTTGGCCAAAACCTATTTTAAAGCTGTGGAGGAATGCTCCTACTGAAGCTGTCACGTTGGTGACACAGAGTTTGATCTACCTGCTCTTGCCAAAGCAGGTATAGGTCCTGGAGAACGCTAAGTAAATGGGCTCTCCTGCTTCAAGAGGTCATTCAGGAGACTGGTTTGAATATTCAGCATGGTTCATATCAGTAAACTGTCATTTTAAACCTATGTGGTTTTGTATCTTAAAACCTAGTTGCAGCTGTGTGTTACCTAACAGAAAGGTCACCATCCCAAAAGTGCTGTAGGGATGCGAGTTGTACCTTGGCCAGTCTTGGCACTTTGCAAGGGAGGCGCTTCTGGTGGAGCAGCTCATACACACAGACAAGAACCGATGTCATTTGAAGTGGGAGAAGGCGCAGAGAAGGTTTATTAAAGGGAAAATGGAAATTTTAAGTGCTTTGCTTTGGCAAAACCTGTAGAAGGCATTAAATCTGATGACAGAGCTGATGAAGAAGGCCCAGGTGCGGGCGCGTGGCCCCACTGGCTTGTTGACAGAGCACTGCTGGGAATAACAACGGTTTTCAGTGGTGACTGATTAGGCATGGCACTTCTGTCACTCCCTGTAGTGGACCAGAATGACAACCTCCTGTGTCCCATAAAAATGGTTAAACCTTTTTATCAGGCTGAGGGAAAAAACTTAGGAAGCAGTGAAATGAGTTCTGCAACCCTGAATGCTTTCAGTGCAGATGACCTGTGGGCTTGAGAGATGCCATACGTAACTTTTTGAATGCACGGCAGTGTATTTAAGTAGGTAGATCTCATGCAGCTATTTTATACAAGAAGAATGTATGCTAGCTTTCAAAATTACTTTTTTGGGGGGTGGGGGGGAGGTGAGCCTGTAAGTTTGATTTTGGGGAAAGATGAAATATAATGGTCTCCTACACATGCAGAGATAAAGCGAGCAGAATGTTTTTTTGGTATCTCTGGAGCTAGATCCTTCTCATGAGAAGAGTCCTCTTGTAACTCAGATGGTACATCCTGGCTGCGATTTGAAGCTAATAGGGATGTTTTACTAAGGCATACTTCTGGGAATTGAAAGAAATGTGGCATGAAAGAGGTTAAATCAATATACAGATTTTCAGAAATATATTTCAAAAAGAATTGCAGCAGTTGATTTTCTCCATTTTTCAGGGAGGTAATGAAAAATAAATGGGAAGACTACTTAGTACTTCATGTCTGGTAACTCGGAGAGCATATATACAAAACTGTAGTCAATTTTGAAGGCATTTAAGGAGTGGAGTATTTATGTATGAAGGCAACATGGATGGTGTCCTTGGATGTACTTTTTTGAACAGGGTGTCTGTGTGTGGCAGCGTGATGACCTGTGTAGGCTGAATTCTGTTTCTTTGATACTCTCGTGCCACTGACCAAAACCTCCTGATGCTTTGATTTTGTTTTCTCTGATATGCCATCAGATACCAGGAGGTGGTGTAGACAGAGAATTGTGAGCTGCTCTTGGACAGCAGGCAGATGCTCTTTATAGTGCTAATTAAAAATGCTTTGAAATGAGAGATAACTGACAGCCTTCACTCATAACCTCAGTTTTCGTGCCTCCTACCTTTTGACTACTTGATGTTGCAGTTTTTGTGTTCTCTTAGTGCGTTTGTCCTGGGTGCATGCTAACAGGAGTAACACAACTTACAGGTGGTGTTCGTGAGCGATACCACTGTGAGAGCGGCTTTGTTTGTGGAAGGGTGACAGAAGAGGGATTTTGTCATACTGCTTGGTCCTACTGACAACAGCGGCAAATTCCTATTGATTTCACTGTGGCAGTGATTTTGCCCATCTACTGGAGCCTTCAGTCCGTCCGAAGCAATGAAATAATTTATGTGCATTCAGTATACATGTGCCAGGATCTCACAGAAATGCTGATCCAGTTGTTTGATTTTTCATTACATTTGAAACATGAATTCTGTGTATTTTTGACTGTCACTTTATTTCAGTGTTCCTGTAGATGTAGTATCTATTTGTTTATTCTAGCTATGTTACTTTATTTGCATAACACATTAATATGCAGTGATTAGCTAGGTCTTCACTTTGAGGTCCATCACAAATTCTTCAGCTATGTGAATTCAATTCAATAAGTAATTTCCTGAAATCTTAACCTCCATAGTGACTAAAGGAAGCCTTGCTGAGAGCTGGAACATTTTATAGATAGCACTATTTATCCAAAGTTCTATTATTAGCCTAGAAAGAAGGGCTCACCATGTATTTTTATTAAAAATGACAACGTACTTAACATCTCTAATGAAAACTAACCATTGTGATATGAATTTAGAAACCCTGACACCTTATTTTATAGAAATGAAGTCCCCTAGTATATTAAAATTAACATTTTTTAATAACAAAGTGATATAGTCTGCTGGAGTAGGGCTAAATTTATCTTATGATTGTACTTGTCATGGCCTTGAGTATTTATTGAGTAGTTTTAAAAGTTCATTAAACTCAAGAGATTAAATATTGCCCTGAGCAGTGCTCCATAAAAGAAAAAATATAGTGCTATTACTTGGTAAAATGTTGTGCTATGTTGTTAATTTAACTCCCCTGAGTTCTCATCTTCTGATTCAAAAGACATTTCCTCATGCTGTTAAATTTGACATTTTCAAAGAATCTCAGACTGTCGCCGCATTCACCAGAAACTCCCTATTTCACGTTCCTTTCAGAAAGGCAAAAGGGAGCGAGTGCCTTCAACAGACCGTCCTTCTGAAATGTCAAGTGTACGGGGCTCATCCGTTTAGCCAACTATCGTTTTACCATGTCTCGCTGTTTACCGTGACCTCATTGTTTGCCAGAAGCACGTTTCCGGGCGTGGGGGCAGAGAAGAAATTTAGAATTAGTGCTGTTACCACTATCAAAAATTGAGCTTTCCTTGCCCAAAACTAGCTGTTGTTTTCGTTCTACTGAAAGCATTAATAAAAACAATACTATAAAACAATCTCCGCAACACTTCCTAACGTCATTGGGTGATGTCTACTGTTTATTTTGCTTGTAATTTCCCACAGAATCCCCAATGAAAAATTATCTTTATCAGAAACTGGGGCATATTGATTGAATTCATGTTTATCATCATTTGTGACCTCAACAACAGTGCTAGATTTTTTTTTTGCCTGTGATTGATACAGACGTAACTTTTGTATGTTCTAACAAAAGATTACCTGTATGTGGGGCAATAGGTGAGGAGAATGCTTCCAAGAAGAAATGTCAAGTTTGCACTGGTTACCCGGCACAAAACCCGAACTGTTGGCATTTCTGAGCTGTGCTCTCATTCTTTCAAGTCAACTTAAATGAAATTTGTCGTGCCATTGTGATTCTTCTTAACAGCATTTCACTGCATCTTGCTTGTTTGCTTGTGAGCTCATGGGCTTTTTGATTCCTTTGCTATTGTATACCTGCTCACTTCGGGCTTTCTCTGGCTAAAGCTGTTCTTGCTGTTATGCCTTATCACTGCCAGAGCTTGACTGGGGATGAGAGAAAATAATAAGGTACTTCAAACCCAGAGAGAGGTTGCAGCTCCAAGTCACGGTTTGGGTATGTTCCCCTGGTTGTAACTTAGATCTTGTTAAGCATGGCAGATGCTGAATTTGCTGCTGATGCGTTTGGTGGTGGGTAGAGGGAGAAGTTCTGTCTCGTCAAAGATGTCATTGTCAGCGATTCAAAATCCACAGGGAATGTTACTTTAAAACTTTGTGAATGGTCAGATAAATGGTATGTTTTGAGAGCTTTGCTAACCCGCAGGCGGTGGTGTGTATGGCCTTTCCGTGCCATTTACAAATGCACCCCTTGTCCGATGCCGCTGGTATGGCAAAGTAAAATGGTTGAGGGGAGTTCAGTGCTGCAGTTCCCATCCCTAGAGCCCCCTTCCCGTTCTGCGAGGTGCTATCGGTGCTGCCGGACCCTGAGCCTGCGATGTTCACAGACGAGGTCCGGCGCTGCCTGTGGAACGCTGGCCTGGGCCGTGCCAGCGCTGGCCGAGGTATGGATCAGGCAGGAGAGCCCGGCAAAGCTGAGGGGTAACCTGGCTCTCCTTCGAGTGCTCTTGAGATACCTTCCAAAGACTTTGCTCCTGCCTTTACAGTTTTCCAAGAATGTCTTTACAGCCTTCAGCCAGCATCGTCATTCAGTTTGTCCAGCTGAAAATGTGTGGGGCAGCTGTGTCAAATGGCTTTAAATAATGTAGCTAGTGCTGCGTGGGATCTCTTGCACTTAGAGAGCCATCGAGTCAGAGCAGCTTGTGGTGAAATTGATGTGCTCCTCTTTGACTTTCAAATAAATTTCAGAGGACTCCTAAACTGAATCATTTCTGAACGATTTAACGTCACTTGCAAGAGATCACTCTTAGCAGAAATGTTGTTAGACTGTCTGTAGCTTATGCAAAAGTGACCCTTCTTTCTAATGTATACCTGTGGACACCTGGCTGTGTAGGTACTCTAGAAATTAGCCTGTGTCTGAGACTTGCTTATTTACTGGTGTGTGTTTTCTGTGCCAGATTCTTTACGTTTTCTGGGCTCTTGAGTTTTCAGCACTACTTTCTCCTTATGTGGGTGTGGTCCAGGGCTTTCTGTAATTAATATCTTTCTGTAATTAATATTTTTAAACCCCAAGATTCGTGTGTGTAGAAATGAGGTAGGTAGATATTTTTCCAATTATGTTTGTTTGTATAACAGTCATGCCTGGGGATGTACCGTTTACACATTACACATGCACACCAGTCAGGGCGTGCGTGTAAATCAAGGATTGATTTGAAAATTAAACTCGCTGGCCCTGTAGCAAAATCTAAGTTTACAGTGACAAAACAATAACAGGGAATTAGAGAGAAACTCTCCTAAAATCAAATCAAGCTCTCGTTTTGCAGCAAGTAATTAGATTGCAGCTTGTTTCACTGCAAAACTCACCATGGCCAGTAAATTAAACTATCACTTGTCTTGCAAAAATACTTGCCTTTGGACTGTTTACCAGTGGTCTGCCTTTGCCCATATTTTCCCTTTTTGTTACCAAATCAAAGTTTTGCCTTAGCATCAGTAGCAGCTGCTGCTGTTAAATCTGTAGCCTCAGATTTGTTACTTGGTTTACTCTGGGCTTCATTATGAGATCTAAGCTATTACTGACCTGTCTGCTAATGTTATGTGGCTTGGGACAACCTGGCTGCGTCAGCAGAAGTCCCGAATGAGATGCCATAGACAGGAGTTACATGGTGTGCTGGAGTCGTACAGCCAAGCCCGCGGGTCAGACATTGTGCATCTCTTCAGTATTACTGCTACCGTTAAAAAGGATACCTCTTCTTCATGGGTGACACTCTCAGGCTGATAAACTTCTGTAACTGTTTCAGTGGGAGAGTAAGAACTGCAAAATCCTGTGAAAACTGAATATATAGACTCATAGAATATTCCAAGTTGGAAGGGACCCATAAGGCCCATCAGCCCAACCCCTGGCCCCACACAGGACCAGCCCAACCAGAGCAGATGACTGATAGCGTTGGCCAGATGCTCCTTGAACTCAGCCCAGCTCGGGGCGGTGACCACTGCCCTGGGGAGCCTGTGCCAGGGCCCCACCACCCTCTGGGGGAAGAACCTTCTCCTGATCTCCACCCTAACCCTCCCCTCTCACAGCTGCATGCTGTTCCCTTGAGTTCTATCTTGGAAATACAATTTCCATGTATGTTGGAAATACCACGACATGTTTCCACAAGGGTTTTCCTCCTGTACGCTTTATGTACTTTATTTTGATTTCATTGAACACCCTTGCTGGAAGTAAACTTTGGGGTTTTTATACGTATAAGTACAAATCTTTCCGAGATATCTCATCTCTAAGGCGAATACCAAGTGTGATTTTAGTTTTGCTGATAAATACACCATGTACCTGTGTACTCCTGTATGTCTAAAGTTGATGGGAGAGAGACCAGGACTTTTCTAACTGTGATTTTGAAAGCCGAGTTCCTTGTGCTGTGTTGGTCATGGTGCAGTGAGTCTTGGGTGCTGAGCTCTTCGGGGACGTTGGAGGGGAGGCTGCACTCCAGGTTTTGGTGTGTGTGAAATCAAGTTCTGGCACTTGGTGTGGGGAGACCTTTAGGGCTTGGGGATGTCAACTTCTCTCTGGTCACAGATGGCTGGGATAGATGGGACAGAATGGATGGGAGAGAGGACAGGGGTTTGGAGAGGGATGTTGCAGTGTGTTATGGCTACTGGGAGCTTCTGTTTTCCTGTGTGTGTCTCAAAAAAAAAAAATAAATAAATTTAGGTCATTAGGCAAAAGACAGACTGTGCCGGATCGTCACCCGTGAAGACATTTAGAAACATGGTGATTTTAAAGTAAATTTGACCAGACCTTAGTTTATCATAAAAAGAGGACTGTGGAAGGAAGTTGGTCTCTTTCACTCAATGTAATGATCCATACAATCCAAAACCACATGGAGTTCGATTCACAGCCCTTTCTGTTTGCCAAAACAGTGATCGAAGTTGTTTTTAGAATCATGAACTTTGCCACTGTGCAGGACAGAAAAAATAATGTACAGTTAATCTTTTGCCATTATATCCATTTAATGCCTCCTGCTCTGAGCAAAATGTGTTTAGCAATTAAAGGAGTTACGCGGAACATTCCGTTTATCAACCAATTGCCCTTTTCTTGTTACTAATGCATTTTTTTGAACCTCAGACGCGTTTGTCAGTTGTGGTGAGATGTATCATCTGTCTGTACAAATAAACACAAGCTTTAGTTTTCAGTGAGGTATTTCAAGAGGGAGATAAGTATATGTTTAATGCACTAAGTTATGCAGAAAAATGATAAAACAAAATTGGATGATGTTGTATTGCCTTTATATATGCAGGGGGGATGAGCGATGTAGCTCTTCCGTGGCCAGCTAATAAAAGGTCATGTTTGACCGTCTGATTTTTGAACTCCTGTGCACCTCACAGGCCTTAAATGACTCACGGAAAATGCGGGAGACGTGAGTAGATGATAATTCGTTGAAAATGAAGCATTTACTTGCTGCTGTTGCTGAAGCTTTAACCTCAGCACGGGCATATTTATCGTTTCACTTCCCACCAGTGTGTCCAGACTGTTCCTGCCTCTTATGCTTCCATCTCTAATTTCATGGGACTGTTGGTGCTGGAGGAGTCCTTGTTGATAGCATCCGGAGGGTTATGCCTTGGCCATGACCGTGTGGATGTGCTGCCTATAACTTGCATTGTGTTTTGTAACACTCTGGATAACGAATTGCTGTTTTGTCAGATTTTTGACCGTGTACGGACTCGAGTGTTGGTCAGCATTTGGGTATGCTGTGCCAGAATCAAGGTCAGCCATCTTTGATCACTTTTGGCGCGCAATGCTGTTTTTACGTAGTGGCAGCATTTTTCCTTGGAAATGGTTGAGAGAGAATTTATGCTTTGAAGCATGGGGGAACTGAGGCTTTTATCCAGGTAGGAGAGTTGTGTGGTTTCACTGCCAGCTTTTTTATGACGGGCTTATATTGCAACCATACAGCTTTGTAGAAATGGTCAAATGATGAGTTAAATTCAATGGTAAGTTTTGCCATGGTAAAACCAAAGCATTGAACGGTAGTTCTGATTTGATGGTGTGCTCATTGCAAAATACTGAGGTGTGTGTTTCAACCTGATGACCATACAGGATTGGAACCCTGTTGAAACAAATCCCTGTTACGTGCTGCTTGTTCTGTGATTGATAATGTAAGTTGAAAACTAAACCATAAATTTTCAGGTGATAACTTATTTTCACAAATAACTCCTCATAATGTAGGATGAGATTTGAAATAATGATCTACTTATGGGTTAAATATTTCAACTTTTCAATAGGTTTTGATGTGTTAAGTAAGCAAATTACTTCTGCTTGCTTTTTTAATTAATCTAGCTCATGTCAACTCTAGTATTAAAGAACTGTGCTTACACTCCTGGCAGTTTTAGGCTCAGATAGACAGAGCCCCAGTATTAGAAGCAGAAAAGACTGGTTTAAAATTGAATGCAAGCCTACAGGTTCTGACTTCTGTTTGTTTTCCTGTAACATCTTCTTGTTGCAAGTACATTAACCTGGACAAATGTGATATAATCAGCTCTTATTAATGTACCAAATAAGTTATCTTACCAGGAAGTCAATTTTAATATTTGAGTATATAGTTAAACTTTTTGGGTGATTTCTCCCCATTGTACAGTGCTTCTCAAGTAATGTTTACATGATCTCAGCTATTGGTTTGCTCTTCAAGTTAAGGTCTGAAAATTACAGTAGGTAACCTTTAGAAAATATGAAGATCTTCATGTATTGTTTTAATTATTTTATTGAAACATAAATGACTGACAACATGGTAAATTAAAACGATAGCAATATATACTACTTCCACTTCTTATGGACCATAAAGCTTATTGAACTGTGACAAATACCAAGCTGTTTTAAATTGGCAGCCTTAAAATGAGAAAATAATTGCTGTTTTACTCTTCTGCCTGATTTCATTCATTTGACTCGATTTTCTGTGTAGAAGTAAGAATAAGAGAACTCCATTTTGCTTTGCAGAGTGAGAGATCTTCTTTCCCCCACATAGACAATAACGTTGCAGTTGCTGAGCATCCTTAGCAATGCTGTCTTTTGAAGATTGAGCTAATTTATTTAATTTTCACAGTTAGCACACTGTCACAATGGTGGGTTGCTGTCACATGAAACATCAGAAAAATTTTATGCTGCTTAGCATTTCAGAAATGACCAGTGACATTAAAACTGTATACAGCACCTGGCTTGGAGGTAATTCTTTGAAACTTAATTGTAATTATGATGGTTTCAGAAAAGCTACATGATGATTCTTGATGATGATTGCACGGGGAAATGGTAATGCTGTCAGGTGTGGGATGGCTTGAAGGAGAATTTGCCGCTTTATGTTTTTCCTCCAGTTTTATAGTCTCACTGTTAATTTATTACATCTCTAGTGCCTTATGTGTATGTAGTACATTTAAGAGAGAAAACCACAGATGTAGTCAGAGATTCTAGTCCTTCAGAAAGTCCGTAGTGTGCAGTATATCGTGGAGGCATGAGATTTATGAGTGGGGAACTTGTCTGTTTGGTTTATGCTGAGTTGAAATCAAAAGACCCAGTTCAGCTCAAGTGGTGGATAGCTCTCTGCATTTATGCTTATATATATATATGTGTGTGTATATATATGGCACTAAGGGAATGGGTGCCTTAGGGGAGCACAAGACTGATGATATCTTGGCTTTTATCGTCAAATCACCCTATTGGAGAGAAGCCTATGAAGCTTGGGATACGTTGGCTGGGAGGTTTGGCTGCCATAGACTGAGTGGAGCAGCGCAGAAGCAGTTGTGTTTAGAAGACTGGTTGAAAGAAGGGACCTCTGTGAGGGATTTGGAGCATCGAGGATGGTTTTCCCAGAAAAGCTGCAGTGATGTGCAGCAGGCTTTGGGGGAGCAAGGCACCCTGAACCCGGAGTGTGAAGAGGGTGCTGCAGGCAGGATGGGGTCTGCGGTATGTGGAGTGCCGGGTTGCAGAATTCAAAATTCAATGCTAGTGAAGCTCACGTGGACCCGGAGACGTGGGCAAACAGCGTGTGGATGGATGCATGGAGATCAGGGGTGTGAGGGGGCTGCTGAAGGCAGGGAGGAGCGTGGGGCTGAGGAATGGCTCCTTGGCATTGCTTACGGGTAAGGTTAAGCACCTGTACAAACACTCTACACCATTAAGGCCCACGTTGGTTTGGGTTTTGGGTGTGTTTTTTTGTTTTGTTTTAAAGGATGGATTCTAGCAACACTGTGTAGGAAGAAGCAGCATGAGCTGGCAGCACCGTTTCCACTGCAAAACTGTTAAACAAATAAGTGTTATAGAAGTAAACCTGTGAGAAACGAAACATCTTTGTACTTTACTGAGCCAATTAAAAAAAGTCAGGGAACCCTTCCTACATGTATTAGAAATCTGTTTTAAAATCTGTTAAGTGGATATTTTCAGTTGAAGGAAGTTATGTTGCTGTAATGTTTTCTCATTCGTTTCATCTCAAATATGTGAAACCTGCTGTTTCCTAAATAAGTAAAAGCAGATGGAGCAGCCTCGGTGATAGGTTTTGCTGAACACTTCAGCTCTGTTAGTTCAATTCTCACTTACTTAATGCTATTACATTAGAGATCTACTTGAAGGTCGCAGTGTGGAATGTCTCACAAATATACCATTGACTGGAAAAGTCAGTGGAATATATAAAAATAGTATTTATCTATTTCGTTTTATTCTTTTCAGTATCTTTTACTCCAAAGGATTAATTTGGCCAAATCGTAGCATACTACATCAGAGTCGTACCAACCTCAAAATAAAAACCCCCAAAACTCATGAGTCAGTCGCCAGATGTTTGTGAGATTGGCGGAGGGAGTTCCCAGTTGTGTTTTAAAACCTTTATTTGTTCCTTGGTTTCAGGGACTTCAGATGTACAGTAATCTAATCTTCTGTACTGCATCTCTCAAAGGTTTCTATATATTTATTTGAAAGGAGGATTTTTCAGTAACCTCTTGTTTCCAGGATTTAGAAGAAAAAAATAAATGTTGCAGGGTTTTTGATGTCACTGGTAACAGTGATTCAATTTTCTGTGATGCATTTTGTTTGTTTTTACTGCTTTCAAAGTGAGGTTGGATAATCAATTATTGAAGTGTCAAGGTTAGCAGTAATTTTTTAGTTGTTTACATTATGATTCGTACAAATTAAGGCTTTGACCTTTTGATTTTCTTCGCCTTTGGAGAGGGCTTGCCAGCGAAGGTGTTGGAGTGTTGTGGAGGAAATGAGAAGGACAAGGTGTGAAGGTTTCCAAGTAGAAATGAATCTGAAATCATGTTCATCAGTCTTTGCAGGCACATCAAACCCGTATATTGTAATCCTGCCTAGACCAAAGTTATCACATTCCCATTGCTTTCCAGTAGGTAAGTATTTCATTCCCGAGTGCTGTTAGAGTATTTCGAGCTTTGATGCAAATAGCTGATACTGCCCAATATTCGCGATAAGTGAATAAAATGAGCTTCGTGTGGGATAACCGATTTTTGAGTTACATCATCTTTTTCTTCAGGTACAGCAATTACATTCATTCCAGAATTTTTGCATGCTGAGAAAATCTCCTTTGAGTTACATAAATTTCTTCACATTCTTTATTTACTTTATTGAACATGTGTAGTAAAAATATCAACCCTAAAATTTGTTTTCCTCATGGAATTAGTTTTGCCATCTGGTAGTCGTGAGCGAGAAAGAAACTTCTCATTCCTGCTGAGAACTGTGAAGGCTCCCCCCATCCTCCCTTCCATTTTTTTGTTTAAATCCAACAGTTTCTGTGGAGAAAAAAAGAAAGTAGCAAATAGCCAAGATGGGACCAGGCTCCCATTAGCAGGACCCTGGCTTTATCACCAGCTATGTGAGGAGAACAGCAGGGGTGGCGAGCGTGATGCTCTTCTTGGTTGCATTTGTTTTAAGAGCTCCGTCTCATTTCTGTACACAGTGCCCATGGAGCTCATATATTTAAGGATAGTGGAACAACTTGCATTTTCTTAATGAGACTCGTGATAGTCGGCTTTGCGGGTCTTCTGGAAATGTTAGTGTAATAGAAGCTTTCTGCGATGGGTATTGCATCTTCTTGTCTGCCTTAAAGGCTCTCTGGCAGATGGACTACAAGGAAGATAGTTTAAATGGGGACACGGGTTCAAAATAACTAGCCATTTAATTGCTTTCTTTCAAAATCATTGTGTGTCCTGAAGGTTTTACCACTAGTTAATGTTGCATTTACAGTTCTTAAGTTGTTCATTATGGAAACACAGTGAAGAGCCTTTTCTGAAGGGAGCTGGCTTGAACATTCCCAAGATATTGTAGGCCGTGAGGCACAACTCTTTGGTTTGAAGCAAGGTACTAAGTGCTTTGCATGAATTCTGATTGATTCCAGTTGCAGTTAGTTTTCAGCTTGTCATTGGTGAGGAGAGACTTGTTTAGCATGGGGCAAAAAAATCTCTGTATTTTTCATTCTGACATACAGGATTTTATCCTCTGTTGGTGTAAATAAGCTTAAAACCCTTGCAATGAACCTGTGCTGATTTATCCCACTTGACCTCCTCTTTTTGCTGCTTTACGTACAGAACCCAAAGGGATTACTGACTATCGAGTGCCTGCAGAATCAGGCCCTTCAAAACAAATTAGTCACATCTCTGTCCGAGCAGATTGCAATAAAACAAGAAATATGAGTAGTGCTCTTAGAATAATTTTGAACATAAATTTTTTTACTGTGTTTCTTTTCAAAGGAACTAAAATGTGGTCTCTTACAGATAAATATAAATGAGCAGACCAGTGAATTTGGATGAAATCATACCTTTTTAAAGATGCAAATTGAAAATTAAGCCTCAAAACAATAGAATCCTCCTGGGCCTTTCAGGAAGGATTGTATATTGCTCATCAGACTCCACTGCCGGGTTGCAAATTTTATTTCACAGTGAATTCCATGGGAGAGCTGCTGGAGCTCGCTTTTATGATGAAAAGAGAAAGATCTATTGAAAACACCTGTAGCTTTTCCCCACAATCTGGATCATCTTTTTAAAGAAGGATATTGTTTTATGGGGAAGAAACAGTAATGGGGAGCGTTGGATTTACCACGCTTTCTCTGGGCCTTTGCATCAAAACCAACACTGTTGTGTGAAGGTTCGTGCCAGTAAGGAAGAATCTAATCTTTGCTCCCGGTTTGGGCCCACAGTTATGGCAGATCTTTTTTTTTTTTCTCATGCTGTTTTAAAGCCAGCTCTCTTCCATCTTTTGCTTCTCTCCATTCTTATTTTCTTTTTTATTTTCTTCTGTGAAGATTTTTCAAAGCAATTTTGTGCCGTCTTTTGACCACAGTCATTCAACTTGGAAGTATCTCCCCAAACTGAAAATACAGGAGGAGAAGGATCTGTTCAGGAACTGTTCCATGCAAAATACAGTCATAATAAAAGCAGTTAAAATTACGCAGTTTACCAGTTGGTGAACTCCCAAGTGGAAGGGTTGGTTAAAACAGAAGAGAAATTGCTCCTTTATAAAATTGTCATCTTCTGAGTGAGGAGGAAGATGCTGCAGTCTGGTTGACTTCGGTAGGGACACAGCAGGGTTTTTGGGAGGTATTTCACAGCGGTGTCATCCTGTTTCTGCCATTGACTGCTGCTTTCTATGGGAAATGAATACTGGACTCATGTGGGAAAGATGATAACTTGCATTTACAAACATAAATCCTAAAGGTAAGCTGGAGTTGTTTCACAAACCTCCAGCTGGCCGTTGGGTATGCTTGAAATGAATCTCAGACTTGGACTTGAATCTTTTCAGTGATGGTTGTTTATAGCATATTGCCATTAGAACAAGATGTGTGGAAGCAGTATGTTTTGGTTTTGTGTAATATTAAAAAAAAAAATCATGGTTAGTACTACAAAGCAGATGCTGGTGAGAGAAAGTAGCTGAGCTTCAAGAGAAAAGTATAATTCTGATTACAAAGGAAATATTTCCCTTACTTCCGATGATGTCATAAAATTCTTCTGCTCATGGATTGCTCTGATGCAGAATAGGTTTAAATACACGATTTTACTGGACATCTCTGGAACAAGGTCAATAGTTAATAAAGCAGAGACTTGCTGCTGGCAGGAAAGTATTCAGGACATCTCTAGATCAGCTGTTACAAATGTTCACTGGCAGTTTGACAAACTGACCCCCTTTACGCGTAGCTGCTTTGGTTTGGGTGCTGGTTATAGTAATTCTTGTGCAGCTGCAATATTAAGCAGCCCATGAAATACTAGAAGTCCAGCAGTAAGCCGGCACACAGAGGAAATGGGAGAGGAAAGGGTTTAAATGTGTGGCTTTGCTTATGTTCTCAGTGCACTCAAATACTGGAATGGATTTGAATTTGCAAATTTCCAAGTGCAGTGGGGTCGCTAGCTGAGAAGAGGACTGGACCCTGCATTATAAATCAGCTTTTTCTTCAATAGATGCATGCTTCAGCCCATCCTCAAACACACTGGTCTTCCTCTTGCTCTTTCCCCCCCACCCCCCAAATCAGTTTTTATTGAACTGCCAATCCCAACCTGTCTTTGCATCCCGTGCTGGATCTGGGTGGAAGGAAAGCGTGTTTGAGTGAGACAGTGTGTGCTGCAGCCTTTTCTGTTTGCCCTGGTTGTGAGAACGGGGTCAGAGGGTTGATTGACTCCTGGGTGCATCCAGTCAATCACAGCCGATTCCCTTGGCATAGCCAGGCTGAGATGGACAGGAGCAGGGTCCAGTCACACTTCAGGTGGGTTCATCTCAGCAAGACTGTTTAGCTATTTAATTATTCCAGTTTAAAATGTTCAGTTCAATGCGGATAATACACTGCAATTAGAACTTAATTCCACAGAAATACTAGAGAGCATACCCTGATATGCCTCCCCCATAGCAAGTTTAATTCAAATTGTTGGGAAGGTAGAGCATTAAGTAAATGAAATGTGAGTAATACCTTGCAGACTGCCAGAGAAGTGTATGCCTAGGCATTTTAAAAGTAATGGTAATATTCCACTAGCTCCTGAGAAATATATCAAAGATTCATAGATTTTAAGGCCAGAAGGCACTGTTAGATCATCTATTCTGACAACCTGCATAACAAGCTAAAAACTTTTTCAGTAATTGCATCAAACGTATACAAAAATATAAAAGAAAACAATTTTGATTAAACAGCAAGAAATGTGCATGTTGAGGGTATCGTCGTTTGCAGAAGTTTTGTTTGCTTGCATGATGCAAATTGGATCAACTGCCTGGCTCATCCTGCAATATCTGAATTTCGATTCCTTGTTTCATCATTTATAGCCTTTAGGTGGATTAGATGTCTTATACACCAAGAAGTTGTTTCACGCAGAGGTGATTGAGTCCTGAAGGGGAGAAGCATGAACTGAGCAGCTGGAGCTATACAGTATTGCCAAGTCTGGAGACATCCAAACTTTGCCCATGCCATTGGCATGATTTCTCCGAAGCATCACAAAGTACCCAAAGTTTTTTTTGAAAACAAGCAAGCTGCAATAATTAAAAAAATAAAAAATAAAAAATATCCTAAATGGAGAACCTCATCACTTTTCAAGTATCAGTGGTCTGTTTTCGGAGCCAATTCCATTATTTCCTGCAGTTCCGATTCAGTTTGAGCTCTTTGTCTGAATTATACCTTATGCCAACCTTCCCTTTTTTGCCCTTCGCCACACCCCGAGTGATTTTATTTTTCGTTTGCTGTTGAAGTATGCCTTTATACAAACTCTGGGAATGGTATGCATATGGATCGCTTGCAAATAAATCTGTGTACAGAAAATATAGATTGCCAAGTAGGCAAAACATAAAGATGTCTGTGTACTCGTAATTTCTTAACGTTACTGAGCACCACACTTACGTAGGTTTAAGAGCTGTGTATCTTTTCTGCAAAACATACGTTCAAACAGGAAAACCACCTGCATTAATTTTCGTTTTCAGCTGTCACTGCACATGGATCTTCGCTGCCTGTCAGGATCCGTATAAATGGCTGGTGTTACATCTGAAGATAACACGTTGTGCTTGGAGGAAATATACTGTATGAACTTAGATGCTGTTAATATTGTTGTTATTTAGGTTCTCTGAACCCCATCTGCTTAGCTGTTCTCAGTGTAGGTAACCATGGCTGCTTGGGTACTCACTTGGCTTTAACCACAGTTAAAAGGTGAGTTTAGTACATGATAGCTGTCAGAAGGCATATCAAATTTTAAATTTCACACAGGGCGTTTTAGAAAGTGCTTTTTGTTACCAGTAGTGGTGTGCTGATGGTTATGATGAGTTTGTATAGTGATAAAGTCATTCTGTGGTGCATTTGTCAACTGTGTCAGTGTAATAGAAATGAGTTGAACATCATCTCCTGCAATTTATGCTTTGAAGGAGCTGAACTATTCTGTCAACATACTTGAATTTCAAATAATTCTAATATATGAGAAACATAATTTTCTCTTGCAGAAGCTTTGGTAGTTAGTTCTGCAGTTTCACATAGGCGCTGTTTCCATTACTGTGCGTCACGTTGGGCTGGTGTGGCATGCTGTCTCTTTTCTACCTCCCTCTCGCCAGCTTTGTTTCCGTATGTTTGACATAATTGTTCAGGCAAAATATACTGCGGATGGATTGTAGAAAGCTCATGTTAGAATAAAGTGAACAAAGATACTCACTAAAATTATTTATTGATGCGGATGTGGTAAGCGATTTGCTTGAAAATGCTCGTCGTTTCTTGGTTAAGTGATCATGGTTAAGTTTTCCTCAGTAGTATTTAATAGTCCATTAAAGACTCTCTGAAATATGGTTTGTCTGAGAAGCTGAAGATGGAAGGATGCTCTTGTTGTTTGTGCTGATTGATATCAGCTTGACCAGCATCCACAACTAAAACAGGAGCGGTGTTGATATATGTGCTTCTGAACCACATTATGAACCATGGTGATGCGGGGGTTATTCACAGATGATATAATCGAAATTTAGTAGAGGCCACTTAAATTCTGACCACAGCTTGTTTCTGCCTCTGTTCATAAGGGGACTTTCAGGGCTCAGCCTTTCTCCTTAATCACCAAACCTCACTTGTGAGAGGACACGTAAACACTCAGTGAAATCTTCTTGCAAGGTTGGACCTGCCTCACATTCAAAAGACACATTCAGGGTGGTGTGGTTCTGATTGCGTCTGATTTGGTTTCCTCGTGGGTTACAGGAGTCTGCAATAAGCAATGTGTCATGAGACTTTTAAACAGGTATTTAATGCAGTGAGTCCTGATTTGCTTCTTTGCAAATGGACTTTATGCAGAAGCAGTTGTTGTTATTATGTATGAAATTTGTTGGGCTTTGTTTTCTTGGTAGCAGTATGGTCTTTGTTTCAGATTGGTGTCCTCCCTCTGCACCTACCTTCTCACATCATTTCACCCATTTTTTTCGTTTTCTTTGTAGTTCTAAATGGAAGGACCAGCCAAGGTCTCCAGATTTAAAAAAAAAAAAAAAAAAAATCCCCAGAAGCCCCTACCCAGCCATATTTAGATAGTCACTTATTTTTGGAATTTTGAAGAGGTTTTTCTTATCCCTGATGAGATTTCAATCTGGAGCAGCACTCCAGCAAGTGTTGTAACAATGCCACCTAAGAGAAGATGCCAAGAAAGAAGGAAGGAGTCATTTTATTGTGAACAGCAGGTGGTTATGTTAGAATAGAAAGCAATGTCAGACATGTTTGAGTTTGGAGAAGTACAACGGTTGAAAAATTATCTTGTAGGATGGCAAAGGTAGAGTCAAAGATGCAGGCAGCAGTGATGATAAACATTCAGGGCAGATGCAGCTCTTCCCGAGGTATAGCTCACAATCAAAGTAGTAGATAAATCTTCCCTATGTTTACTTGAATTTCCTGCAATGCCAGCAGTTTCTCTCCTGTTCAGGCACGTTACTGATCTGTTTCACTGGCCCTATGTTTTACTCACCAGGACACAAATATTTGAAGCTTTATTACGGTATCAAACCCCCTCTTCTGCCTTCCTGGCTGGCAATCTCTCCGCTTCGTGGCAGTGGGATTGGGTTGGTTGGTGATGCCGATGGTTCTGAAGCCCTGCGTGGGAGCAGTGCTCTCTGCATAGATGTGGGCAGCTTGGAGTCATAAGGTGGATCCACCTGAGTTACCGTTCTGTTGCTTTGAGCGTGCTGCCTGCAGCTGTGGACTCTCTCCTCGGAAGGTCCTTGCTGCTCAGGAAGGAAAAACATGCTTTAAAATGGATACAGTGCAGTCCTGGTGCAGAGGGCTGGCATACTTACATACGCCTTGATAATTGATTTAATCAGAAAATTATGTATATGTTAAACATCATTAGTTCAGAATATTTTGTATTTTTTTTAAAAAGAACGCAAAGCCCATTTTAGGTAGTGATGACAGCTGGGCTTTTCAAAGGTTGAGAAAGAATGCTAACACACCCTGAGGCTTATTAAAAAAGGTCCATGTTCTTCATGGCTAGGGTCATTGGAGAGGCACGGGAACAAGCTGTCAGTTGTGGCATGCAAGGAACTGTTTGTTCCTGTTCATTTTCAGTGGCTAAACGCTGCTGCTTCACGCTTTCTCTGACAGTCCCTTTGTCATGCTGTCTCGCAGAGGTGGAAGGGACACAAACCATCTATTATTTCAGACCAGTCCTGAGACTTGTGTCTTGTATTGCTGTTCCCATCATTTGGCAAAGAATATACTTCAGGTGAGACCCCTGCTGTGTGACCCTCTGTGAGGGGATGGGTGGCCGAGGAGAACCGTGTGTGCTGTGGCAACGGTGGCTTCTACTCTTAGTCCCAACCTCTCATTAATGGCATCTCAGGGATGGGCCATGGGCAAGTGTGTCCCACAGCTGGCAGCACCTGTCGGAGTTCTGTGCTGGTTTTGTTGCTGTTGAGAGCCTGTGTGAGTGACCATACGCATCATGGGCGCTGCAGATGTTGTAACAGCTGTTGTGCTGTTGAGTTTGGTGGAGCCCTCCTGAGGGCTCTGACACTCGGAGGTGGGTAGAGGTTTTAGTTGTGGCCGGTCGTAAGTTGGTGGGGATTATGGCTTCTGCCGTGTCTCATCTCGCTTCTCATGGCTGGCATGAGAAGTGTGAGCAGGTGAAAGCTGTAATTTCTGGGTAGGATTTGTCATCTGCTTGGGTCTATAAATACGGTTATGTTTGGCTCACCCTAGGATTCATTGTTTTTATGTAAAGTTAGATAATCTGGGCTTGAGCAAATCACAGTGGTAGTATACTGGAAAGCAGTAACTTCAACATTGCCTCGTTTCCACCTTAGCATCAGTCCCAGCCTTCAGCTTGCATGTTGGAAATTCAGATGCTACAAGCATTTTGCCAGTTGTAAAGATCTCAGCCTATCAGGAAGGTGAGAGCTACATTTACAGTCTCAAAGTGTCGGCAAGTCTGAAATCAGAGGATAGCTTTCTGGCGGCGTCAGTGAGAGTAATCGTGTTGGTACTATCTGCATGTCTCCTTGGATCCGTACGCTAAAGAGACAAAACTGGTAAGGAGGGAACAAAAGTGGCTGCCTCGCAGCTGCGACCTGGTCTGCAGCACCCTGTCCGTCAGGATGCACTGGCTTTGCACAGGGTAGGGAAGGAGCTGCCTCCCCGCATTTACAAATGAAGCAGGGTCATACAGGAGGCGGGGAAGGGGTGTTACATCTGTGAAATTAAACCGTTTGAAATACCTGTACCAGAACGCATGGATTGCTTTAAATGGAGCAAAGGGAGAAAGATACGATTTTGGCAGCGTTGCTGTAGCGTGAGGCAAGTTTTTGAGCATCTGAAAAACAGACTTCTGCCTGTTACCAGGTAGCCTTGTAGGAAAAAATCACAACAAAACCACAGAAGAAAAAGCCCACTGTGTAAAGATGTAATGCTATGAACAGGCTTCTTACGCAGACGGTGGCTTGCTCTTAGTGTAAGCGTGGCTTTCATCTCCTCTTAGAGGCAGCTCAGTTAATGTTGATATAAAACTGCCTGTTAATTGGAGTACATGGAGATAATGGTAGGAATAATCTCTAAGTAAACTCTTAAAAGCTCTGGAACAAGGGTATTTAAAAAAAAAAAAAATCTCTCCCCAAAACCTGAGTTTGCACTCTGCTTTGAAGATAGACTCATCAGTGTGCGAAGCAGACTTCTGCCTTGAGGCCATTTATAGTGCCGAAGCTTGTGAAGCTAAAACAGTTTGATGTGTAATTGCAGGAGGAAATGGAAAACCTGCTGAGCATGGCAGGATGTAGTGCCTTATCACCCTTTATGTGCATCCAGTGCTTGCTGAAATTGCCAGCGGATCCGCAACATCGACAGAACGGTGACATTTTTCATGGGCCGCCGTGTTCTGAATCAACACTGCAACAGTGCGATTAGAGTAGGTAAAGTAGGGGGAACAATCAAAGAGTTGCATGTGACAGATCAGGTTTTAGTCATTCCCTGCTCCTTATTGCCTGCTGTCTTGTGTGATATGCAAAACAGCTTCTCCAGACGCATTACACCTTCACATTACCTGAAAATTGAATTTTATTTGGTGGCCTGCATATAATTTATAGCACTCTTCCACTGCACTTCAGTTCTCATTTAGCTAAAAGTGTGTTCTTTATTTCCTACTGGCAGGGAAACAGAGAAATAAAACTGAATATTCAGCACCACTTACAGTATATAAGAAACCAGGCTATTGAAGCTTTAAGCTGCTTGGATACGTTATTGACAAGAACTGTCTATTCTGGAGTTAAGCACAGGATGTATTTGATTCCCAGAGGTATCATCTCTCCATAGTAATTAATCAGGGAAAACGCACTGACTCTGAATAGCAGTACTTGAAGTTATGGGCCACTATTAGCACTCAAAAAATACATGGAAATTGAGTGTACCATCTAGAAGAGAAATCGGGGTCCAGGCTAAGAACTTGGGACCCAGCCTTGCAGAAAAGGGAGGGAAAAAGGGATTTAATTATGCAAATAGAATGCTACTTTTGCTGAGCATTTCACTATATGGAAAAATGTGCTGTAAATAATTAACTGTATTGTTTTGTGTGTAGTACCTGCTGTCGGAATCAACTCTTGGACCGGCACGCGTTGTCCACCCGTACACTCTAAAATATCTCATGCTTGTAACTCAGTATCCCTATATCAACAAGCTGGTTACATATGGAAGAACTGGCAGCGAAAATTCATTTGGATTTTAAAATAAATATTTATAACTAAGAGTTAGGGTCTGCATTCATTTATCTTCCACCTTAAAGCACAATGCAATGGGCTGTAAAAGATCTTGTGAAGTTTACTCAGTGAACAGAATGTTAATTGAATATCAGGATCCATGGAAGAGCTGGGCGAAAGGCAAAAGGAGTCATTAGAAACAGAAGTAGGTAGCAAACTGTGCTAAAGAAATAGCAAAACTTGTGACTGACACAAAGGCAAATCATGGATGAAAAATGAAGAGCACTGTGTCGCTTTTGTACCAGCCTTCTCAAAGCACCAACATTGCAATGTCTTTTGGATGGAGGGTACAGATCTCCAGCTCCTGCTGGGGGGTGACACGGCTTACGTTGATTTATGGAGCGCTCAGAGAACATCGAAGACGAAGATGCATCAAGTCTCTTGGCATGTCTTTAGGTCAAATTTAAATTGCTCCGTGATAAATATAGCAATACTGTGTTTTACAACTGGAGTTCGCAGTGGGGATATCCCTCACTAGCAGGGCTGCGTGATCCGAATTTTGACTGAGGGAACCTGTGGTTTAGCCAATGCTTTCTCAGCTCTCTAGCAGCGACTTTTCTTTTGATCACGTGGTTCCTTCTTACGGTTTTCTTCAGTTGAATCTGCAGAGCTGATGTTTGGTTGTTTTTTTTTCTGCATGTTGTTTATGTGGTTTCTGAGCTTGATTTATATAGCGGGTCATGTGTTACAACTAAACATTTATTCCGATCTTGTTCTTACAGTTTGATCTTTCAAATGCACTCAGTTTAGTTTTATTCTTCAAGAAAAATTCATCCTCTCTAATAGGCTTTCAAATTTGGTAGTTTGAGAAAAAGGAAACAGCTTAAATGTAGTTTTTGGGCAAAACTTGTGCCATGTAGGACGACTAATAGCAGCGTGAATTTCAAAGTCTAATTACAGATGTTATCAACTATGAGATTGATGCTGTTTATGGGGAATTTAACTGTACAAATGTATGTTTTAACTGAGGAAAAGAAACCTCTCAAAGCTCCAAGTGGGATTCATTCCTACTCCTTTTTGGTTTGTTTTTTATTGCAATGGTTTGTTGCAAAGGTGCATCTGCGAGTCAGAGGTGATTTCAGAGGGGGGATCTGCTGACCATACCTACTTGGAGATTGGCCTGATCTACTTCTAAAAATCTATCTTTATTTCTTTCCATGTTAAGTGCAGTGCGTTCTGGGCTCACCGTGGGTTTCAGAAGTTTTTTCACTTGTCTTGTGTATCTTTCAGCTCCCTACCAAGGCTGTTCTCCTCCAGAAAAAATGCAGCTCTCAATGAAGACCAATCCTGCAAATATGAGCCAAGAATCTTAGTTGGGGGCTTGAAGGGGGAAAATTGACAGCCTCCTAGAAAGTTTGTGAACCTTAGTAGAGGAATCCTGCTTCCAGTGGGGCACTCAAATTAATTTCTCTTTCCTGTTAGAGGATGGAGATGAATGAGCTTTCCTTTTATCTCATGGACTCAAAGGCTTCCGATTTTTGGCAACATTTTCCAATTATATTTATTTAGCAAAAGTATTGCTCCAGCAAATACAAGATAACGTTCTTTGCATTCTTAATTTGACCTATTGAGCAGTGCTGCTGGATTGATGTGCTTTTGACTTGAAACTCTTTAAAACTAACCCAAAACCCTATCTAAGTGTGTGTTGTCGTGCATAACAGAGGCTGTATGGTTTGTGAAGGATAGCAGGGGAAACTTGAACAGCAGCTTTTCCAGAATTCACGTGCATCTTCTGGAATACATGACAACACAGATCAAGAATAAATGGACTAGTCCTATAGACTGTGTTAATATTCTGTATTAAAAGCACTCTGAATCAGGTTTGTACATACAAAGATCTCTGAAAATTCAGGAGTTAGACTTCTCACGTCTTGAACTGTATCAACTAAAAACTTCCTTCAAGAAGTCCTCAATGTGCGATTTATATGTACAGCAGGAACAGGGAGAGACTTTCATAGATGATGTTTGATGTCTTTGAGCAGCAAAGCGTGACTGTCTCTCACTTGTAATTATTTTGCTAGTTCTTTGCACCACAGTTGTAAGCCTAAGTAAACTTTCCTTAGCAAATGAGTAACACTACTTTATCTCCGGACTCTCTCTGGCATTGCTCTAGGATGTTTTGCTACAAAAGCCCTTTTGGGTGCACTGATCTGCTAAACACAGTAGCGGATTTTTTCCTATTATCATGAGAACAATTGCAGTTACCATGTAGGCTTGAATAACAATGTTTGGTTTAAAGGTAGAGATTGTTTTTGTTACTTTGTTTTTGTTACTTTGCCCAAATGTAACCATTTCTGTGATGGAGTGATAAGAATCAAAAAGATTTTCCCCATATCCAGCGGTGACTGCTTGCACTTCATCTTGATAAAACTCTTTGTCAACAAAAATATATTGAAACCAAAGTTAACATTAAGTGAAGGAAAAGCAGCAGCAATACTGCTGTGAACATGCTCAAGTCTTGATTACAATCCTATGAAAAGTTGGTAAGTTATTCAAGTATTTTAGTTTTAACTGAAGAGCCACCAACGGGATTTCCTCGTCCGCTTATTTAAGGCTCAGATACTGTCCTTTGGCACTTCGAATAAATGCACTTCAGCAGCTTTCGATTTCTTAAATAACAAACTTTGTTTAAATTATGCTTTACATTAGAAATACTGATTATTTATGATTATAGTTGCATTTTTGTCTTTTCTTTCCTAATTATGGTAAGTTAATGATGATAGAACACGATCCATCCATCAGAAATGATGAGTATGTGTCCCCCTCACTAATGGTGTGGAGTTTCCTTTACAGCAGGCAGTCATGCTTTTTCCTAAATTTTAGTTTTATAGACTAGGTTTTGTTCTCCTGGAAAGTACATTATAAATCAATAAGATGCATTTTGCAGTAAAAGGAAAATGTTATACGTGTAGAGTACTCTGTGGAAGACATTTATATTTTATTGAACACTTGAAAAGTTGCAAAGTGGCACACTTGGCGTAGCAGTAACTTGGCTTTCCATTGGTGCTGTTTTCTGATTACTGTATATCACCTTCTATGCAAAATTTATTGCAGATCTGAGTATCTGTATTTCAATAACATCTTGAGAATGTTTACTGGAGTGAGCTACCCTCTGCAGTAAGTGAAGGCAAATACTTGCCTGAGAATTGATCAATATATATGGAAAGCCAGAGAAATAAAATCAGTTACTGCAAAGATATTCTGGGTGAAATCTTAACCCATTGAAGTGAGTGGGAGTTTTGCTGTTAGTTCTAATGAGCTGATGGGATTTGTGGTGTTTATGAGCAAAACTGAATCCTCAGATGCCCATACAATGGCAGCGTGATGGTCTAAGGCCCCTTCCAAGATCTTTCAGCAGGCTACAAGAGGGGGAGATGCTCTTGGGTTTGGAATTATCTCTTTTTCCTGGTTGGAAAATACAAGAGATGAGTAGTAAGCAGTCTTTGGAGGAGAATCTACCTGTTAGCATCACACCTGATCATTTGGCCTTGGATCTGGTTTTAAGGATCCTTTCCAAGGTGGGTGGTGACCCCACCAGGATGTTGACCTGAGGGGCGCTCAGCATGCAGCGTTTGGTACCCCATGGGGTTGCTCACCCTGCCCTGAAGGCATGCACTCATTAATGAGTCTCGTGCAGGTATTCCTCCTCTCGCTCATAGATGCACCTCCTCTTCCTTGTGCTTCACAGCTCAGTTTCTGCTGCTTCAGTACCATCTCCAAGGCTGTACAAGGTCTGAATCTGGTTCTCATTTAGTTGAATAAGAAACAAGCAAAAAAAAAATAATTCATTTTGCAATGCTTATTGGTTTTGAAACATGACGTGTGTGCCCTGAAGGGGGAAAGAAATAAATAATTCAGTTACTAAAAAAATTAAAGCAGCTAAATGAAGCCAGAATCCCAAATCACAGGAAAATACTTTGATTGGTATTTCCCCTTCTTACTTTACTGGGATGGATTTACTTTAGTCACCAGTAAATCTGTCAAATCAAAAAGTGCTTATTTAAAGAAAATATTAACAGCAGTGTTTTCTTTTAGGAATCATATAATCTAAAATGGAAAAAAAAATACTTTTTAGCTGTGGTTAAAAGCAGTTTGGCAATGTTGGAATGTTTTATTTTGTTTCAGCTGGGTGATGCATTGCATTGCTGTCTGGAGGCTCAATCTTCCTTGGAATGCTTGACCTTTTTTCTGATAAACATCTGCTATATTAAAAACCTGTGTTGTTTTGTTTTGCATTATCATGAAAGGATGCAAGCAGAGGAGAAGCAGCAGGATCCAGGACCACTGGAGTCACAACTCTTCCAGTGACACTGATGTCACTGAACTGCAATCAGACTGTCTACCTTCCATGTTACTGACTCAGTCCTCCTCGTGGGGCAGGGTGGTCTGTCAGGACACACCTGCGGATGGGTACTGATCCTGTGTGTGTTGTCTTCTGTCTTGTAGTTAGGTGGAAAACTTTGGACACACGCATGTCTTTATTTTGCGATGAAGACTTTTCACTTTAATGCAAATAATTACCACTCTCCTACTATTTCATTGTAGTTCTGTCTCAAAAAAGAGAGAAAATGCAGAATCTCTTAATCTGAGGCATATTCCTGCCTGTGTGACTCCGAAGCCCTTAGCTTCAGTGGGAGGGTGATGCTGTCTTCGCAGGGAGACACGGAGAATGCTGCATCATGTTTGAAGCAGTTCACTAGAAAAGGGACGCTTTTTCCTTTGCACCTTGTCCTGGGGCTGTTTGGGGAAAGAGAAAGTTCTTTTCATTAAAATATTTTGTTAACCTAGATAAATCAAATTGTTTTCAGGCAGAGCCTTGCAAAAAAAAAAGGAGAACTTAGCTTTTTATGGAAAAATCAAACTTTCAAGATGCATCAAAAGCCTCGAAAACGTAGCCTTGCGTTTTAATGGAAACACTTGTCTGGATATAGCTGCAGATTTTTTGCCACTGCGTGCACCCGACTTCATGGTGAATAAAGGTGCGTCCCTGTGCCGTCCCCGTTCCCTGAGAATCTGTGTGTGTTCTGGGGTTAGCTTTCCGATGGCAGGCGGGGTCACCGGCAGCGGGAGAGGCGCTGTGTGTACGTGCGTGCACGCTGTGCCAGCGGGCAGGACACTAGCACACGGCACGCTTAGGGTTTTCTGTGCAGTGGCACAAAGTAATTGCACGCGGGCAAGAGAGTTAAACACGATCCAGGCTCCCTGCCTTTCGTTGGCTTTATTTCCAAAGACTCTTCGTTACTGGGGTAAATACTTCAGAAGGTTGCAAGGCTCCGTTCGTCTCTGATGCTCTCGTGGAAGCATTGGTGCTGGTTTAAGGATCCTCAGGCATAATCTACTCTTTGGTGCTCAGACTTGCACGACTGTTACTTAACACTGGTTAAGAAATGACAGGCTGTCAGTACCGGTTGTGAAGGAGCTTCAAGGAGCCATTGTTCTTTCAAATTAAAACATTTAAACATTTAAATCCAAAGCTAGGACTGCAGGCTCATTTTAATTATTCCTTTTGTCTTTTGGAAATACTTTCCTACTGATGATCACACAGCTGTCACATATACATTACCTTTAGTCAGACTACATGACAGTGCTTTCCTATTAGCTGTCATTATTTTACAAGGAAAGCTGAAAACCACTAGAGCAGATATATTAATTTCAAAAGAAGACACTGCTGGCAAAGTTATTAAAATAAAAATATCTGAAGACTCAACTTCATTTGATTTATAGCAAAGATCTGCCATAATGTCTCTTGGCAATTGAGGTGACTGGATTTTTTTTGTCTGCCTTACGGAGATGCCTACAGTCCTGTCTGATCCTCCTCCGTCAGTTTGAGAACAATATTCAGAGTAGGGAAGTGTTAGTCATTTCTCCTTTGTAAATCATTTTTGTCAGCAAGATAAATATATTAATGCTGTAGGATATGTAGTGAGCAGTCATGAAATTTCAAGTATCTCTGTTCTCTTTACCTGATGGTCTTGATTCTGTGCTGTTAGTTACCAAACTCAACGTTCAATATGAAACATGAAAGAAATTCTGAAAATATGATGCACTTTGGTTAAAAATCTATGGGCAGTATCAGGCCATTCTGGTGACCTTTCTGAAGGTGTATTCTAGTGATTACCAGCATTTTTATATTGCTTGAAGCACTCTGAACTTCCAGCATCGGGCTCGTAACTCAGGAATAATCATCAAAATAGCAGGAAAAGAGCAAAGTTAGGTCACTTAAGTTTTGCCACATAAAAACGACACTGCTTTATTCCCCCTCTGAAGTCACCGATGCTCATCGAAAAGCTGAAGGGCAAGTACAGGTCTTACTAACTTTAAGCGTGTGTTTGAATGGTTTCAGAAGCTGGTTTTCTGGAAGAAAAATAAAAAAATAGTGGGTGTAGGGAGGGGAATGCAGCGTATTCATGAAGCAAACCAGGTTTTTTTACTTTCCTCATTTAACTAGTCCTGTCCGCTTGCCTGCTGGTTTGCCTCCTTTTCTTTTCCTCTCCATTTTCCCCTCCTCCACTCCTTTGCAGTGCAGTGACTCCGGAGTGAGGGCACCCGCGTTCTCCTTCCCTGCCTGGTCCGGAGCACGCGGACCTGCGCCGTGCTTTTGCAGTCACGGCCGTTTAAGTGCCTTTGCAATCCTCTGTCAGCGTCAGCGCTGCTGAGTCCCATGGGCAAATGAATGCGGTTTGTGGCACACGCTAAAATAATGGTTCTTAAAATGGATTGCTTTGGGGAGATCTCTGGTAGAAATGTTTTGGCTTAGAATCGTAGAGTGGTTTGGGTGGGACAGAACCACAAGGATCATCTAGTTCCAACCCCCCTGCCCTGGGCAGGGACACCCTACACTAGACCAGGTTGCCCAAAGCCCCATCCAGCCTGGCCTTAGTGTCTGTTTAACTTGGCTTTGAAGCCACAGCTAATGAGTTTGCTTTTAAGGCTTAAAAAAAAACCCTACCTGTTAATGCACTTAACTGTGATTCAGAATGTTTTGTCTTTCTTGGGTGGATTAAATAGATGCTTTTTTAGTTGGTTCCCTGGGTGAGGTCTCAGTAGGCAATCCTGGGTTCTGGCGCAGCAGCCATGTTATTTGTTTTTCGTGGATATTCACTTCTTTCTTACAAGACAGTCCACAAAATAGAAAATCAAGAATTCTATGTACAAGGGCAGGATGGAGTTGTTTGCCATTTACTGTCCAGCTAGGTACAGTTAATTACATGTGCCTCTTTCTTGTCTAATCTCTTGAAATATATAATGTAATTTTATTTTCATTTGTATTGCTATGTTGGTTTGGAAATAAATATATGCAATATGTTTTCTGAGAGTTCCAGAAGTATTGTAAAAAGGGCAAACCAAATTGATTTAATCAGATGTTGTTAAAGGTTCTTTTTTAATGGAATGTGCTGCGATTCTTGCTGCTAACAGAAGATTTTTGTTTTTAAGCTGTTATTCAAAGAGAATATGCATGTCCTGAGAATAAACTACAAAATTAAAAATACAAAAAAAATCCACCACCAAACAAAAAGCCCCAATAACAAAGAGGTCATAGGAGGGAAAGATTGTTGTATGGGAATAGTTTGTGTAGGAAAACTGGAGCATCTGAAACAGCTTTCGTGCTTTTATCATATGATAAAATTGTTAGGAAACACAAACTTTCAGACTCCTATTAGTTTACTTAACTTTTAAGTGCAGGGGAGAGGAGATGACTTTTCCGAGAAGCCGCTGAGTTCAAGCAGAAATACTTGGATCCCTGGCAGTTGTTGTCACTAAAGGCTTGTTAAGAAGCCTGGAAGAGTTTGGGGGTGGGAGTTGTGCGTGCTGGATTAATTCCTTACAGCGTGGTGGTGTTTGGGACTTACAGTAGCGTAGGGTGAATGGCCTGAACGTCGGCGGCGCTCTTCAGGAAGCTTCAACACAGGAGCGGATGTGTGCCGAGAAGAAGGAAGGATGGATTGAACAAAGGTTGTGTTTGATGGCTACAGGTAGATGCCATCAGGCTGGAAGAAAAAGGAAATAATTAAAGCTTTCAATATCCTATTATACAAGTTTCAACTTTAGCCTCATTATACAGGACAAGCTGCACTCTGAATAGGCCCATTTTATGCTTCCTTTCTTTTCCCCATTACATTAACCAAGTTGCAGAACATGAACAGCTCTTTATGTGAAAACTGCTCTGTTCCATATTGTTTACTTTCAAATTACTTGGCCTAAGCTTTGTTTTCCCAGACGAGGCAGTGTGAACTGTATTTGTTAAGGCATAATTTCAGCTACCTTGACCACGAGAGGCAGCCAGTAAAGACTCTTCTAGGGCTATGTGTGAGTGGAGGCATGCTTGGATCATTGCAAATGGAGATGTTGACCCCATTTCTTTATCTAACCGAAGCAACCAACCTTGCCAACGTGTACTGGTCGGCTTGTGAGCTTTGCAAGTTCCCAGGTCAGTTGGACGTTGCTGGCCATGGCAGTGCTCGTCAGGGGTCTCCACGCAGTGGTGCGTGTGACAGCATGTCCCTCTGAGCTCACACAAGCAAATACAAGAGAGAACGAACAATGTTTAAGGTAATAATATTGAACAGACAACATGATATCAGATGAGATGGTGTTTCTGGGATGCCACAGAGAGAGCAAAGTATAAACAAAGTTTAGCGTTCCTTTTCTTAAAAATTAATATTGGGTTGTTTGTGGGCGTGAAGTCAAAGTGACCCAGGAACAATGTTTGGAGTATAGGCAGTGTTTAAACATTTTTAGCCACGTTTGTAAAGTAAAGATGCAGCGTAGGTGGCAAACAGAAACCCATGATCAAATCCCCGCTGGAGACTCTAGGCCTTATTCAGCACAATCAAGGGCAGTGCTTGAAATGTTGAGCAGCAGTTAATGAACGAGCAAGTGGATACTGTAGGTTCACAGACCGTGGAGATTTGTGCTGATCTTCACTGTGACTTCAAGTCAACTCTGGTTTCTTTTCACATCTTTGCATACAAACAAAAATATTTAAAGGCTAGTACTCTGAGAGGGACAATATAAATGGCTACAAGCAGCTTCTGATGGTGTTTAAATGCCAACGTGAACTTGAGGTGCTTTCTGAATTGTAAGTCAGTTATTACACAGGCTCTTCAGTGGTACAATCATTATTCTTTTCATGTTGTTCAAGAAAAACATCCAAGAAACTACAGCGTAAAATTAAGGAAATGCTATTGTCTATTCAAGTGAAGGTTTGGAAATCGTGGGTTATTTCTCTGGGCTATAACTGCTGAGGTGGGAGCGTTAACAGGCAGGTGTTACAGGGCAGAGCAAGCACAGTGCATTTTCATTTCATGTTCTTACAAATCATGTGTATCAAAATTGGCATCCACTTCTTACACACAGATGCATTTTTCTGGTAGAAACACTTGCATACAAAAATGAAAATTTCTGTCACGATGCATGTTCTGAATTGTCCAATACCTATAAACCTGCAAGTGTTGGATCTTGTCTGGGCAGTGCTGGTGCAAATTTTAATATGGTGATTTTCTTCTGACAATTGTTTTGGTTTTGTTTTGCTGCTGCAATGCTATTTCTTGTGTTAGTACACTGACATCTGCGTTGGATGTTCAGGTTCTGTCTTCTGCATATGGAAATGTCCGTATATCTGCAAATGTCCATCAAATTCTGAGTCTGTGTTAAGCAAGGAAATGAAGATATGCAAATGAAACTTTGAGAACCATGTCAATTTAAAATTAATTACCAAATACCACAAAGAAATCAAGAAATATAGTCAACTAAAAACCAAATTGAGTGTATTAAAGTATGCAATGCAATTAAAATGTCACTTTAACATATTAGTGATATATATCTTATATTGTCTAGAGGAAGATTCTGACTTGGGTGGTAATCCAAGAAGCCCACTCGGATACCTAACCTTCTAGTGAAATCCATCCCATGTTTTGCTCAATAAGGAGTCTTTGACTAAAGAGAGTGGAACGACAGATTCACGTTTTGGTGTTTTCTTGTTACGTATTGGTGCAATTCCTGGATGTCCGTGTAATGCATGAGGCTCGTACGGTCTGGCTACAGGCAGATGCAAATGAGGAGGAAGCTTCCTTAATGTAGCCGAGCTAAAGCGTCTCACTTCTGAATTATAATCCCTCTGGTATTCTAGTGTTGAAGACTTCTCCTCTGGCTGCCAATTTTGCTGAATTGTGCAGTGGCTTTGTGATGTACACAAGCGCTCGCTGGGGACTAAGGTGGATCTTTTGACCTAAGGCAAATAGAATTTAATCTCTGGCCCTTGGAGGTTTCCTTTATAGTTAGAGTGGCTTCTGCGTTGTATCAGCGTGCCTACTGATTGTTGGAAAATTGGCTTACCTTATTAATGTGTGCCAAGTGACTTGGATGTAGTACATCGGAAAATACCCAGGGGTGGGCTTTTTCTCGTGTATAAAGTTGGTCTTTTACAGCCTGAAAAGAAAAAAGTATTTAGCTGTGCATAATCTCGTCCTTTCAAAGTTTCTTGATGTTAATTATGGCAAGTACTCTTGACGAAGTCCTGACCAAGTCCAGCTTTATGCACTGGCAGTGATCACATTAACTTGACTAGGTAAAATAACAGTATAAAAAGTTAGTACCAGTGCTAGTTTTGAAGTAATTTGCTGCTTGCGTTTGTACTTCGGTACTCGTCCCCAAGTAGTCCAGGGCTGTAAATCCAATTGCTCTTGCTGCAAATTTTAGTGACTGGGTCCGCAGGAGAGAGATAATGTACTTGAAAATATGTTCCTTTTTAATTGGAATGTAGGAATAGGAACTTGCTTTATGTGTGTCTATAATTCTGTAGAAGCTCCAAGCTTAGGGTAGTTAAACTTGTAATATACAGTGAGAATTGTTGTCTTTATGCACATGCATTGAGCTAAAACCTGATTACCAAACTATGAAACAAATGGCGTCAATTGCCAATAAAATGACAGGGAAGATGTCGTATGACTAATTGTTTTGTTTTAATGGGTGGTGCCTTACTCATTGTATACAGGGTCAGTTCTCTTGGTTATCCCACTGCAGGCTCTGAAGAGGACGATGCCCTAAATGCATTTCCTGAAGGCAGAGTTTGTATGCTGGTAACAATGATGAATTCTGCACTAAACAATTAGTTGTTGCCACCATTCACTTTTCTGTCTTCAGCTGAGCCTTTCTCACATCTTTCCAGAGGTTAACAGCATCTCCAGATCGTTTCTTTTGTCCCCAACAAGGTGTAAGCCACAGGGAGCTGTCTCCATGGGAATCGGGGCATTTTTATTCATAAAATCATGCAGCATTGCACTACATGAAAGCCAGGGCTTATGTAAGGCTGGGATTTCTTTGGTAATGACTGCTACATAATAGAGCCACCTGGTGATTTGTGTGTTGCATTGCTCTGTAGGAAACTTGAGTTCAGGAGCTACTTTAGGGCTCTGTCTGACAGGGAACACACTGGGCAGGTGTGTTCAGCTCATTTGCTTTGTCTCCGAGTGAGGTCATGCTGACCAAGCAACGCTTTGAGGTTTCCTTACCTGCTGGCAGTGAGGAAGAGTCATTGCACCAGAAGCTGTTCACAGTGGATGGATACTGAAAGCTGTAAAATTATGGAAATTAACAGCCAGCGCAATAGTGGGACATGTATCTTCCACGTATTGCCTAGCAGGAAGGTTAGTGCATCTAGTATGGGGAGGGTTTTTGTTGGCCATCCCTTGTACTTCTTCATATAGTAAAAAGAGACAGTGAAGAACACTGATGCCGATGAGTAAATGCATTCAAATTCTATCATCTTCTTTCATTAGACTGTTTTTTTGATAACAACTGATCTGCATACATTTCTTTCCAGAGTTCATAACTGTAAGTATGACCTATGATTACTCTTTGTCTCATGTCATCAATCAGAGCTCGCTCTCCATGTAGAAAACCCCACGACCACCATGCTTTATGCTGAGAACATTCTACGAAGAGCAAGGCAGACATAAAAGGAACTACATCAGAGCAACATTGTCAATTTATATGAGCTGAGAATCAGACTTGGAAAGCAAACCTGAAAAGTTGCAGGCTTTTTTAGTATTGTGAACATGCTCTTAGGACCAAACTAGCTTTGCTTTGTGAAAAAAAAAAAAAACCAACACCTTTCTGCTATTACATCTGGTCAAAATATGTCAAATTGGTGAAGTTGTCTAAAACATAGTAATGTTTTTGCATCCTTTTTGATAAGTGAATGTTTATTTTTTCCTGCCTCTCTCCTGCTTGGTTTCTTGACAATCTGCTGATCGACAGGGAAAGTCTCTTTGGGATGATGAGACTATGCTTCTTTGGGAGTTTGGGGACAGGGTACCAAAGTGTTTGCCTCCTGCAAGGGGATGAGCTAGGTTTAGGTCCTGTACCTATTCACTCATGTTCTGTATCAGCCTGGACAAATAGCCTAGTCTCCCGATCCTCCTGTAAAAGAAGGATAATTTCTCTTTCTGCAAGATTGTGTCTAGGAGAAAAACATGAAGTATTTGTAAGCATTCAGCTAGCGAAGTCATGGGACCCGTGGATGCTCTTAAAATAAACATATGCAGCAGTCCCCAAAGTTGTGCTTTCTGATCTCTGTGGGAATAATCCCCAAAGGAGTGAAACCCTCAGGATTTACCCAACTTTCAGGAACTTTTAAATAATTAAAAAAAAGAGTAGTATTTTCCAGCATTCCTTTATGTCGTAACCAGGGGATAAAATAGAGCATGCAAAATTCAGCACAGCTGAATTAACAGGAGAGGAGGTTGTTATATTTAAGCTATGCATTTTTCTGTAATTAAATGGGTTTCATAGAGAGAATGTTCCTTCTTGAGGAGAAAATCTCTTAATTGGCAGTTATGTGGGGTTAATGAACTACTTCGAGTACAGAGGTGGGGGAAAAAAAAGCTGGGGGGAGGGGAACCCAAACCGAAAACCATATCGAGTGTCAGAACTCAGCAAATCCATTATCAGAGAGTGCTTTAACCAAAAGCTGGTGAGATCAAACTGGCTCCAAGAAGGCGTGTTCCGACAGGAACGCTCGGAGAGAGTGGGGATGCTGCGTATGAGAGCAGTTGACTAGGAAATGAACGCTCGAGGGAGAGCCGGTTGTATTAAGGAGGCCATAAGTACCAAAATCTTAAATAAATAAAAGGCGGGGGGTGCAGATCTGGAAGGAGATGGTAGGTCTGATTATTTTCTTTTTTAAACTGCTACTGTGGGGAAATTGGAACAATCTCAGTTTGTGTTATTTCTGCATTTGTGAGGTTGTTCACTTAACCTGTGCGGTGACCTGGAATACTCAGTGCCACCGAGACAGAAAGAGTAACTGAGAGACTTGCGATTTCAAGGAGGAATTTTATTGAACAGCAGCAGATTTACCTTACACTTCAGTAGTAAGTGATAAGAGAGGAATTATTCAACATGCTTTCTTATTCTGGCCCTGGGAGTTGGTGTAAATTTTGAGGGCACAGAACATAGTGCCTCGTATCATGAAAGTGGAACCTATTTTAAAATTAAGATGAGAAGTGCCATGTTTCATAGACGTTGTTTAAGTTTCTCTAGCGTTCCTCTGAACTTAAAGTTTTTAAGTTATGGTAATGCCTTTTGACAAGACATTTGGACAAGAGCAGAATGCTGAAGTGATTAAGAGACGAAATCTGAAATTTGCTTAGAAATTTCAGAGGGCGATGGTTTTGGCAATATACATAAACACTAGTTATGATGTGTCAGTCTGTATTAGACCCTGCTTTTGCTATCTTTCCATGGGCAGATGTTGCTTTTTTCACTTTATAGGTTTGTTAAGGACTTTGGTCTGCTTTTCTGGCACCCTCAGGCTTCCCATCAACCTGACCAAAAAACGCATGTCATACAGGATTCACCTTTTCCCGTTAGATTAGATACTCCTGGGTGGTCAGCTGGAAGCTTTTTTTTCTCCTCCATTATTTTTTTTTTTTGCAGGTGGGGAGTCAGGAGAGAAGCTGAATTGACTTTATTATTGGAATTTTACTTCATAGCTGATAAGCACCAAGGAAACAAATGGAACAGACTGTTACAACAAGCTAATCCCTTTGACAATTATTGAAAAAACCACACTCACGAAAGTGCCATTACACACTGGATGTTTCTCCACGTGACATTCGGTGTCTGTATAATTGGTAGCAGTTAGTGCCGTGTGTAGCTCCGTGCATGCTGCAGATAGTTGGGATCTCATCTTAAAATTCAAATCAGCTTTCTGCAATTCAATGTTGAATTCATACATATAGTGCTTTTGATTTTTTTCACTCAGATGTGAAGCATGATCAAAACTTTTTTTTTTTGTTAAAAGCCAGTGACATGATTAATAGACCTTCAGTGAGACACTGAAATGTCACTGTGATTTAGCCAATTTCCTTGTTAAAGGGAGGAGATCAGGTAATCTCTTTTTGGCTAATCTGTTCTAGGTTGTGTGGTGACATTACTGGGGAAATTTGTGAGCGTATACACTTTAGATTTCTTTAATGAACTCTTGGCTCAAATACCCACTTGGTTCGTCAGGCTCCAGTCTGCCTGCTGCATGCATATGTAACTTCTGTAGGAGGTGTGTGATCAGTTATACCAATGTGTACCTTCTGATCTTCCTAGGTTGTTAGCCTACTGTTTGAACATGCTTTGAGCAGCCTTAATGTATTTCAATATTTCTAGATTTTCAGAAAGAGAAAACTTTAAAGGTTGTTATTTTTCATCTTTTGGATATCAAGTAGGTTGCCCATTTTTTATTAATACAGTATTCTCATACCAATGCTAATAAGACATTTTATCTGGCATTGCCAGGTGTATCTTTCCTATGTAGAGAATCCCATGAACGCTGTCTTGCATACAGACTCAGAAGTTGGGGATTGTAAGCGTTAAATGCACATCTTCCGTATCCATCTATCTGCCTTTCTTTCCAGTTTCTGAAAGGCTAAAGGTACACGTACCTTGTTAACCAAAAAGTGCGTAATGTTTTGAGTATGTATGAATATGTACATATGCTCAAGTGCAGAAGTGCACAATTCTATAAGACGTAGATTTATGTTTTGAAGCTCTGTGTGCCCTGCCTCCTGCTTTAAATGCAGAATTAGCTAAGCCTAGGAGAAACGAGCGCCGGGGTTTGGGTACAGTTGGTCAGAGCTGAGGAAGTCAGATTTGAACCTTATAGAGTGACACAGAACAACATAGTAATGTGCCATGATTCAGTGCGTATCAGTTCATAATTACCTCTGAGAAACCACTCTTACTATGAATTACACAATACTTTAAAAATGTTTTATTATATTTAGTTCTCTGTAGTGCGTAACACTAGCAAAGGTTAATTGGTTTCTGTAAATCTAGAAACCACAGTCCTTGGTACATCTGCTAGTCTGAGTTAGCACAAGAGCTGCGACATGTTCATCCCAGCTTTGCTGAGGATCTAACTTTCAATGCTTCAGCCATCAGGAGAAGTAAGGAATGGCTCTGAATTTAGTCTCTCTAGAGCAGAACTGGACAGTGGAACCAAATTAGGTTGGGTAGTTCGATGATGTAGCTTTTTATCCGGTGGGGATGCAGTTGTTACCGAGGTAGTTTTGCTAAGAACAAAGTCTCCAACTTCAAAAACTTGGGAACACAGCAGAAAAGAATGATACTTTCATCCAGGTCATGTATTTTTACATTTTCCCTCTTTAATAAGCTAAAGCCTGGAGATGTAGAATTTGGTTGCATGTATTAGGCAAGTCTTTGGGGTTACTGTAGGTCTTCAAAACACAAGGGGTTTCATTTCAGTGTTGGTTTTGGGTTTGTTTTTTTTTTTTTATTAACACTCCTTTACATCTAAAGGTTGTGCTTCCAAATCCCCACTGAAATCCAAGAGAAACTTTGATCATAGGCACTGAACGTTGGCAGGGGTGTTTGCTGAGGGAGCAGAGTGGGCGTTCTCTTGTGGAGCACGAAATGAATGCCCAAGAAGAATATTTAAGGGACAGGCTTTTTGTCTGTCTTGTTTAAATGGGAAAACCCAGCATGCTAGCTTCCAAATTTTAATACTTTTATCTAAAAGTTAATAACGTGTATGTATGGAATAAATATACTGCAGTACTTTTCCGTCTGCTTATCTGGTGCAACTGAGATCAGAGTACTGGCAGATACCTCTGCTAGTTTAAGGACCCTTCTGAATTAGGACAATAATTCTACTTTTTCTTCAAGAAGAGTTTTCAGCTGCTTGTTGCTGGCTACACTGCTTTAGGTGAAGGCAATGGTTTTGACATGTTTACTTTCACTATAATGTTTAAACCTTACAGTGTAACGCATCTTTAAGCCGTGGCAATAGCTGGTTGACTTGCTTTGAATTTAAGACCTGGTTCTTCTAATGGCTATTCCAACTGATTTGACATGGGATTTCTGAGCTAGGGCAGGATTGGGCATAGGCCTGTGGGCAGTTCACTGGGAGTGGTGGGTTTTTACAAGAGGCTTTGCAGATACTGTGCACCTCTGGATTTGTTCTTCTCAAACTTTAATGCCAACAAGTTTGGGCTTGTCATGTATTGTAAGGGAATAGTTATTCTTCACCGAGATACTCTCTACCAACAGAGGTATTCATTCAGAACTGAATGAAGGTATGAAGCCAGAGACGCTAAGTACAATATGTGGTACTCATTCAAGTACTGAGATAGCATCAGAACAAAGCTAAAGATTTCCAGGGCTGCCCAGGCATGAATGCCGCTGATAAAGGAAGAGTGTCCAAGTGTGACTGCCTTTGATCCAAGGTTGGTGCAGATCTGGTGGAACTGACAGCCATTTAATAGAAAGCAATCATGTTTGATTCTAGGTGGCTATTTCATTGCTGCTTTTATCTCAAAGTAATTTAGAAAAGAATTATATGAGTAACAAGTATGCACTTAACAGTGGTTAGCACGACCTCAAAGGCACGGGTCAGTGCTTGTGTCTACAAGCTCAGAAGGAAACTTCAGCTGTCACTGTGCATGCAAGTCCCATCCAGAATTTCCTAATATAAGCCAGAAATTAAAACTTACTGTTATTGAGGCTTTGGTCTACTTTTGGAGTTGATTTTTTGCTCTAATCTGAAGAGCAGTGTCTTCTCAATCAAGAAGCACCATTAGCATTGAATTGATTTTCTGCTCTGAGTGGGGTGTCTATTCCTAGTAACTTTTAGGCAGAAAGTTGCCTACTGCAATTGATATGATACGTGCACCTAGTTTTACGCTGCCTGCAAATCTGTACTTAAAGGCACCTTTAGGCAGTGCTTTTATAGTGAAAAGTACTTAACTGGGCAAAATGTGCTAATCTTGCCTGAACCAGGGGAATGACTTTACTATTTTCACTGTTCTCATGCCATCATTATGATCTAGTGTTTTCCCTTCACAAATGAGAACAGTAGCCTTGCATCTGACCTCCATTAATGTATATCATAAGGGCTGCCTTTATAATACTCTCCTCAAGAAGAACTCATTCTCTTGCAAGCTGTTCTTTGGTGACAGTTCAGGGGAACGTTATCGATTCCCATGAAACTTATCAAATGGATGTAATAACCCCACTGTCAGAGGCTGTGTGAGCACATATTGAATAGTCCTGTCGCTATTATATAAACATTTAAAATAATACTAGTAAGAAGATAGTTAGATAAAGTCACATATGGTTGAATCCTGTTGTAATGGGCCAAACATACTTCTAGCAGAGTTGGGATTTGGAGAGAAGGAAGCTTTGATCATAAGCAGTACGGGATCAGGATGTTTAGCTGTCACTGCAAGCATCTTGCAGTAGGTGCTGGTCCATCCCTGAATACTCTAAAAAGGAGGAAACCAGAATAAAAATGCTGCTTGAATGGAGCAACATCTCTTCATGATTGCATGTGTTTGAAGTGATGGATACAGCTTGTTTCTAATTCCAACTGCAGAATTTTATAGCTATTTGCATATAATTTAATATTGCAGAACTTTATGGAGCAGCGAAACTAGTAGCACAGAGGTGCTGAACAGCACCTGGCACGAAATGCAGGCGAAGGGTCTGGACTGTACATGCATTCAAAAATAAGAATCTGAATTTTTCCTTCTGCTGTCAGTAACTTGTTGGAGGAGCAGCCAAAACTAGTAAGGTACTTCATGAATGTGTGCTGTGTAGAGGATTTCCTATTGTTGCTATTCTAGTTTTTTTTTCATGAATGTGGTTACAGTTAATCCTAGCTATATATAGCCTTGGGAAAATCACTTTATAAAGCTGCCTCTGAGTTTCCCTGATTTTTGTAATAGGGGAAATATATTCTTTCTTTTACAGAAATAATAGTGAAATAGTTTTGGGGTTTTTTTTATACAGCAGTTAAAAAGGTATAAAACACTTCCATATTACTTTGACGTGATCTATTTTGAGAGAACAGAAGAATGCAATATGAGTATTCAATCAGGGGTTGTATTGACCAGACTGTCACTGTGATGACCTATTAAAATCTAGGATGTTTTATTGTTCTCTTAAATTTGGATTTAAAATCTATAAGTAGCTAAGGATATAGTTATTAAATATTGTGCTAGTTATAGATGTGCACAGCAGACATGTTGGAGGTCACAGAACGGCGGAGTGGTTGAGGCTGGAAGTCACCTGTGGAGATCATGTAGTCCAGTCCTTGTACTTGAGCAGAGTCACCTAGACCAGGTTTCTCAGGACTGTGTGCAGTTGGGTTTTGAATATATCCAAGGATGGAGACTGCACAGCCTCGCTGGGTGACCTGTTCAGGTGTTTCACCGCTCTCACAGAAAGGAGGAGAAAAAAAAAAAAAAAGAGAAAGGCAGGTGTTTTCCTTATGTTTAAATGGAATTTTCTGTATTTCACCTTGTGCCCATCACCACCTGCCCACGATCGGGGGCTGGGATGGTGGAGCAAGCTCAGGATCCTGAGAATCCTCAGTACTGAGGATGACGCTTGCATCATTTCAGCTGTATTTTGCTGGTTCCACTTCTTTAATCCGTTATTTCCTCCAGACAGTTCTAGTCATAGACTAGTTACGTTTGATGGCCTGGGCTGTCAGTGTTAAATATCAAGACACTAGTAATAGTAACTTTTTCACTAAGCTCTGCATTTCTTGGAGAAGATTTTCTATTGTGGCAGAAGTGCCGGGCATGGAAAATCCTGCTTCGGTAAGTCAGAATGAAGTTACTGTGGAGTAAATCTCATTTAATGCTTTGAAACGTAAGAGCACATTCCTGTTTTGTTACATATGGACAATAAATCAGGTCTCATGAAGCTGTTATCTGTCTAAGAATAGCAAAGCATAAAGAGAAACAAAATGAATTCATATTGCATATAGATTTAAGTGTTAGCCCTTTCTGATATCCAGGATCTTTTTTCCTTTACAGTGTAATGACTTCTCATAATTTCACAATAATCAGTTATTATTCTGGAAGGCCAGCAATACTACTTACAGCTTATGAAGTACTGATTTGTTATCTTCATTTCCCTTTCATATACTTGCTTTACACTTTGACCCAGAAAATTTTGGACAAGAACACTGTCTCCTTGGGTATCTGGAGTACATTGGGCAGACTTTTTTAATTGATATTGATAACATAAGCAGCACCTCTTTCTTAGCTGTACCCAAATATCTGTTGTTCATCTAAATATGAAATGTCTTCTTTATTCAATAAGAATCTCTGGAGGTAACTCTTGTCTTCGTTGTCCCCAAACTCCGTAGCAGCCGTGGTGTGTGCTGGCCCAGGATGGAGGGCACCCCCTGGGCTGGTGTCGGGCTCAGGTGCTAAGCTTGATTTTGGCACCATCTGGAATTTGTATCGTGCCTGTGATAGCTAAGGTGGTATTTTCATCCTTGAATAGAATGGTTTGTGTTGCAAGCAACCTTAAAGATCATCTCATTCCAGCCCACCCCCCACCCCCCCGCCCAAGAAACAAGCTACGTCTAACTTACATTGAAATTCCCTTTATTTGAGTCAGTTTACTGCCTTACTAAGTATTTAAAAGTCCTGTGAAAGAAGATGCTAAGTACTTTAAAGCTGCAAACACTTGGATGCCAACGTCATGGTAACCAGGCCTGTATTGATATCCTGCTTGCTGAGATCTTTGTAGGTCTTTTCTCTTGGGCTCTGCTTTATATAGTTAATGTAGAAAGCAGAACTCAAAAGAAAAGATTTCAGAAAATTAACATCTCATATTAACAGTGGGGTAGGGATGTGTTGTCCTCCATGGCATCATCTGCTGCTGACATTCAAGCAGTTCTAATTACTTTAATGACTCCCATAGGTCCTCTCTGTAACTGCTGGATGATGCCTGAGGACACTCTCCATAGATGGGAGAATAAAGCCAGGGAGCAACCAGAGAGTGAACTACTTTTCTTGCAGGCAAAAAATTGTTTTACTGAAGGTCTGTGGAGTGATGAGGCCAGACACTTTCCTCTTCCATTGCCAATCATACCTTCTGCTTCTAGGGAATGCTTGTATCTCTGAATTACTTCAGATTTCAGAATCAATGCAGGCTCTCTGCTGTTTTCTGTTAATGTCTTTTATTTATATATATATTTAAGCAAGTCTAAATTGCTCAGATTATTTTTTTTGGTGGAGTTAGGCTGTAAAGTTTTCCTGTCAAACAACATAACGCATCTTGATAGTTACTGGTCTCCATTTTTCATCCCATTTTTGTATGGTGAGCTACAAACACCTGAGATTATTTGATTGTTCCTTCTGGTGGGAGAAGATTGGCATGTTTTCTTGGGATCGCAGGTATTGAGTTTTGGCTTTCTCCTTTTTCGTAATCTCAGACAGTGCTCACTTTCTTGAAATGTGCTTCCATAATGGAATTGTACATTATTATTTGTGCTCTTTGATACAAAAGAAATTCAGTACCTCAGGGGCTATAAATATCATTGATTCACTCCAAACAGATAAAGATACTGCAATATTTTTTAGATTATTAAGACTTTTCCATTTACTGTATGATGGGGAAGAGTTATGAATTTGGTAATCATTATGCTCTAGGTGACTTAGGTTAAGCAATCAAAACCTCTCTTTAAAACGTAATTATGATTGTTTCCAACATTTAATTTTCTTCTTTTTCCTTCAAAATATTATTTTTTAATGCCTTGAGCATTTTTTGTTTACTGTTTCAAAGCACTGCTCCTGTGGCCTGTGTTACAATAGAGGAAAGTCTTAGTAGCTGTATGGCAGATTGTATTTCTCACTTGCAAAGATTATGGAATTATTGAGCACTTCAAGATGTAGTAGTAGGATTCCAAGCTTGCAATAAATGTATGGATTTCTTTTTCCCTACTGTGAGTGACTAGGATGAAAAATTTTGAGTGTCTTCTCAATGTGGATTTTGGTTTTTTGACCAGCTTGCTTTAAAAAAGGTGGGGAAAAAATAAGAGAAAAGGTGAGGGAGCTTCTTGGAGATGCTAGATTGAATCATAGATGATTTGGTAGTTGTTTTAGTAAGTGATATAAAAGCACATGAGGCAGAAATTTAACCAAAGTTCATGTAGATGTTTATATGTCAGTAATATATGGAGGTACATTAAGGGAGGAGTTTTGTACATGCATGCACATAAATTCTATGTGAAATTCAGGTTCTGTGTATCAAAAATGCCTCATTATTTTTAATTCACTTTTACAAATTGCAATGCATATGGGTGACCTGCAGTGCACACGCCTTTCCTCCTACTGCTGAAGGGGGGATGTTCAGTGTCAGGTGCTGCATGGGTGATGTGCTGGCAGCTTGAGAGTCAATGGTAAGGTTGCTTTTAGATTTTGTGGGGACAAAGGTGCAGCTATGAAGAAGCCTGGTCAGAGTTCATGACTTCAGATACCCTGCTGTCCACCACTCTTGTATCCAAGTCAGGTAAAACACAAAAATCCTGCTATATTTTATTAAATTTCTTCAACTAATGCTTTGAAGACTGGGCAGCAGGGAGCTTGGGGCAGACTTGGTGGGGCCAACTCTCTTTCCATCCCATCTGCTGTATGCCAAGCATACAACCAAATAATCTTTTGTAAGGAGAAGCTCAGTAGTAAACAAGAACAACAGTTGAGTTGTATGCTGTAAAACCCCACCAGGCTTGTTTGCTTTGCAAAGTTCCAGAAAGTTTTTCTGTGGTGGGCGTGAAGCATGAGTTAAAGCACATTAAATGGTGTGTGGCTGTTGACATTCAGGAGAAAAACAGCTTTAAAGCTAAAACCCAGGAGGATGCTTTCCCATGGGAGCATTCATACTGGGGCTTAATGTACTGCAGCTCCTGTGCGTTGACTGCACACCATTAGCTGATTTGCCTCAACTTTCCTGCATGCCCTTGTGTCGATGTGGCCTTTGGTCCTGCTCTCCATGCCGCCTGCAGACTGAAGGCCGCGTGTTTTCACGGGCAGACGTTATTCCACAGATACTGCGTGATGTCCCGCTTCCATGTCAGTCATTTAATTAACCTTTCAAATTGTCTCCTCAGCCGTAGTTAGAAAGGGCAAAGTCCCATGGCCTGTTTTAATATTTAAAATAAGAAACCGATGTTCATCACCGATGCTTCATTTCCTGTAGAGTGATGTGCCTCAGAGCCCTTTTATCCGCTGGACCTGATGCGCATGATGATGCCTCTACTACATTAACACACGCTTTTCAGCAGTGCTGTTCCTAGTTTAGGCTGATTGGGTTAAAAGAAGATCGAGATTGTGACGATGATTCAACATTTAAATTTTTTTATCCATCGCAAGCTAAATATATTCTCAGCAGGATATTTGGGGGTAGAAAGGGACAGTGAAAATGCTCTGCTCTGTTGTATTTCTAATGGGTTTAGTAATCCTCAGTAGAAAAGGTATCTTCAGTTTTCTTGGTACAGACATTTATAACAGAGTACTCTGTGCTATAAAGGCAATTAATTGCCTGTCTGATGTGCTTACTGTACATCAAAATGTGCTGTTTAATTGTGAGTATGAAACTGTGACTGCGCAAAGGATCAATTTTTGATTTCCGAAGATATTTAATGAAAGAATGTGTTATGAATAGGAAAATAAGCCTGCAGTCAAGTTGAGCATTTTATTTCCTGTTTTAAAGTAATTGTCAGAAGTTATGAAAATATTTGTGCAGGAACTAGTGTTTTAGTTGTCCGATTACATAAAAAAATGTGAACTTGTAGAATTTAATGGTAGAGAATGAGGTTTTTTCCCCCCTAAGAGATCTAGCAGCTTTAGACACATTTTCCAATTAATCCAGCACAAAACATGAGATACTGACACCATCTCAAAACAGGCGTCTAATTTAGGAGTCTGTTGGGAACCGAAGTTCTTTAGATAGTCCGTAAAGTTTCCAGAGGACTCTGACTCATCATTCGGAGACTGTGGTAGTTAAGTGGATGCTTGGGTTCCTGTCTACGCCTCTAAACTTCACACCCTGTAAAAAGGTGTGAGTGCTCCCGGGTGTGTCTAAAGCCACTTCTTCAGGCTTTGTGTCCATATGGAAATAGAAATGAGTAATAACAGCATTTTAGCTGGTGGTCGGAGATAAAATAAACAGTGTTCTAGAGCATGACAGTGAAATCTAGAAAAAAAATATTATTTGATATATGACAGTCTGTTTTATTAAAGTGAATGCTGTGCAATAATGGGATTTGGCAGGAAATTTGCAAGTGGTACACGCAGAATTAATTTGCTGCTAGGTTTGAGCATAGAGCAGTTTCAAAATTATTAATAAACATTGAGTGAATAAATTTGATTTGTAAGTGCTTTATGATCTAATTTTGAAGGAGGATGAAATCCTTTGTTCTTTTTACTTGTACTGTTTCTGTTGATAGAGATCTGTGGTGATTAGCCAGCGTAGAACTAGAATGTGCTAGAATGGGTTTGACCCAGAGCAGCATGAGTCAACTGCGGGGTAAACTGTCTGAAGGTACTGAAAAGCACTCGGCAACATTCATGGCTATCTAGAAAAGAAAATGTATATGTTTATCTAATTAAAACTCCAGATATAAATAAGCACTTTAGGCACAATCTAATTATCCAGTTGGAATTTGGCCAAGATGCTAGGAGTTGACAGCCCTTGAGTTAGAGAGGTGTCAACAGGGAGTTAATAGCAGAGTGGGGGAAGTTCAGGTCTTCGTCCCAGGATGGGCAGTGCTGACAGTGCCCACTGTGATGAACTTCTCCTTTATCCCTGTTCTTCATCAGCATATGCTGAAATAGCATGAAACATAATTAAAACAGTCTTGAATTATCATTTTTAAGTGCCGCTAATGGCCCCATTTGAGACAATGAGATGAAATAGTATCTAATTTTTCTGGTTAATATTGTTCTTTTCATTCCTCTTGCATCAAAGCCTGTTTTTACGTAAAGTAGCTCTTGAGGGTGATGGTGTTGCATTACGAGGTATCACAGAGTTTTGGATTCTTCATCTTCAGATCTTTAAGGAGTAAAGTTTATTGTTTAATTTTTTTTTAGTTTCTCTGTGGGGGGCAATCTCTGTAGTAGTAAGTCCTGTTTTTAAAGAATAACATCAGATATCTGTGCTAATGCTACTGTGCCTGCAAATGTTTTTTTAACAGACTGGTTCTTTGTGGTTATAGCTGTCTCCCAAATTGCAGCTCAATTATAGAAGATAAACTGGCAAGATTCATATTTAATGCGATAATTTTGGCAAGAGTTTTATTCTTTACCAGTGAAGCGAGCACCTGTGGCCTCGGGGGATGCATGGCTCAGCAACACAATTCTAAAATTTGGTTCTCCCCCGCCTCCTCCCTGAAAAACAGGGAGAATCAGTTTAACTTTAGGGATCAGAGGGTTCAGGCGATGTTGTCTTCAATGATTTTTGCACTTTTCATTTTCTTTTTCCCCCTCCTGCTGGTTGGCTGACGTGCCCAAGCGTGCACTTCTTGGGTCCGCTCTGGAACCGCACCATCGATAGCAGTCGCAAATGGCTGCAGTGAGTTTACGTGCCGTGGTCACCGAACAGAGTCCTGACTTCTCTGAACAGTGGTGCGCTCTCCAAATGCATTGCCAGATCCTTCCCAGACGTTTTTACTTGACAGCTGACAATGGCTTGAAGTTTCAGATGCAAAATAGATTTTTTTGGATCTTGGCACATGAGACACAAGCTGGCTCCTGCCTGCGCCAGCCCTCTTGTGTGCCCTTTAGCTTGATTGTCAGTGCAGGCATTTAATTGCTTGTCTTGCTCTTCTTGATGCTGTGTTTCTATATGCCATTGCTTGGGCTGGGAGAAACCCTGAATACATTCCTCTGTATATACCTCCTGCTGGAAGCGTTTGTGCTCCGGGAACCAAGGTTCAAAAGGTCCCAGTGAGGCACCAGTAAAACTAGCTGAAGTAGTCGTAACCCCAGTCAACCCAGGCACTTACTGCTTTAAACACAGAGCTGCGTGACTTTGGATGTGCTCCAGAGCCTCGCTTGGCATTAATCTCCCATAGATGTGAACAAAGTATTGTACTATTGTATCTGTCTAATAGTCTCAAAAACAGGCTTTTACGCATCCGTGCGTGTAATGAAGCGAAGTGGTCTGTAGCAGAGACTTTATGATGGCTGTCTAGACAGGATGATCTTTATCCATAGAGATAAGTTCCTTTTTACCAATTAAAAAAAAAAAAACCAACAACAAAACAAACACACACTGTGTTTTGCTTTGGCAGTACTAAGAGTAATGCCGTTCTCTCAGTTGGTTGCTCAGCCGTTAAGGTGATGCTGGAGATGTTACGGAATGAGTAACTTACTGAAGTAAGTACCAACCGAGAATTAGCCGAGCTTAATAACTGAGCCTTTCGTATTTGGGTGGGAAAAGGAATTGTCTTTTAGGAAAAACAACTAAATTAGATTTTTATTAAGAGATTAATCTGTGTCAGTACTTACACCCTACAAATTCTGTTGTAGTGGGGACTGATTCTTCCCAGACCCAGTTCTGGAAGCTCTGCCTGGTCTTTCCACCAGCTGGGCAGCTGCAGTGTCCCTTCGTGTCCGGGCATGGGCTGGCGAGTCCCCGCCAGCTCACATAGACAGCTGGGTGCCATCCGTTTTGTCAGGCCTCGGGCACGGGGCGTTTCTGGATGTGTTGCAAAGCATGGCTGTAATTAAGGGCCAGACACCACAGGAATGGTGTCAGGGATAATTTGAGGTCCTCACACAACGCTCTTAAAGGCAACCAATTTCTGCAGCTGCCAGACTGCACCAAGTTCCTCCGAAAGGGAGCGCGGTCACTGGCCTGAGGAAGCGACCGCTTTCTCTTCACTCTTAATCTGCCTCTCTCCTTCGCTAACGAGCTGCTGCAGTACTGCACCGTGCTTCTTTCCACTCATGCGCCAGGGACACTAGTGTGTGCCACATCTAGCATCCACGCACCGAACCTGTCCTTCGTGAAGGGGATCCGTTGTTCAGTTCCCTCTGATCCATACAGCCCGATGCTGCTGGCTTTGCAAGGACCAGGAAAATGAGCCGCCTCTTTTTCTCCTCAAGAAAAACTGTTAAATACTTAAATGCAGGCTATTTTTTTTCATCTCCCTGTGAAATGCCTCAGGGCAAGGTTACAGTCCCTGTACCTTCTGCTGCCCTGCTCTACAGAGTCCCGTAATAATTTGGCTCGTTTTTGTAGCGTTTATCTCTGGGGGATCAGTTGGAGTAGCTGTTGCAGAACGTCTGTGTGATATTCCAAAGGGATCTGTGGCGTGTGTGTTTGTTGGGAGGATGTCCTCCGAGGCGTGGTGGTGAGGACTTCTGTGGGGTTTGTGACTGATGGGTGGTTTCTCCCCCCTTTTTTTTCTTTTAATGGGACATTGAAAAATTCATAATTCTTCAGGCAAAAAGGATTATTTTTTTGTAGGTTAGGTAGAAAATTGTGGTCTTGTAACTGTCAGGTAGTTTACTATTCTCTGGACGAGTACACGGTGCGTGGCACCGATACCCAGTGATGCTGCAGTTTTTCACTCATCCCTCCTATCCCTGTTTCTCTTCCTAACTGCTCATTCTGGGCAACCCGGCCCATTTCTGACCAGAACTCTTTATCCGATTCAGGGACAAATTAATCGGGCATTACGTGTAAAACCTGATTTCTTAGAAAACAGTGAAATGCTCCTGAGCTCTTTTCTTATCTTCCTCAGAAAACAAAAGATTGTTGTGGCTTGAATGGGGCCCCTTTTTTAGACTTCACCTTGTGTTGGTACAGGCTGTCCTTTGGGGACTGAAGGCCTTTCAGGACAGACACAAATCCCAAGAATTGTTGCTAAGCCTTTCCTGTTACAAAATGGGAATTTAAGGAGTTAGAACAAGATTGGTTTAAGATCTGTTTGTTGTCCCTCAAGTCATTGCAGGTTCAGAGAATGGGTTAGTTTGTGCCGTTTCCTGGCAGGAACGTATTTTCAGTGTAATCCGCACATCTCTGAACGTCCTCATCGTTCTAATTGTGCTCTGCAACATTTCAGACATGGGAGCAGTTAATATGGGTCCTTCCTCTTGACCCCAACCACGTTTGTCCCCATCAATTCATCTCGTTTCAGAGGATGATTCCCTTTTGGCTGAGGATGAGGTGCCTGAAAGCTTTGCTTTCCCCCAGCGCTTTCATCACCCGTTTCAGATGCCAGAACACCTTTGTAGCTGTGTCACACACTGTTCTGTACTTCTTGTCTGAGCTGGGTGCTTTGATGAAAGGACAGCTTGAAAAATGCGGGGTACAAGCAGCGATTTTAGATGTTACTCCGATCGGTGGGAGTTGATCTCCTTGTATTCTGCTCCCCTGACCTATTTTATCCCAGCAGCTAGAAGCAGCCTGACTTTCTTAACATACATCATCCAATTCGTTGCAGTTGTTAAAAGTGATTGTGTGTTTCAAGGTACAGGCAGCAACATTGCCTGGAAGCTCCATTTTAGCAAAAATAAGAAATTCAGTGAACATGGGATGCATTAAAAATTTAAAATGCAACTGGTATTTTCGATATTACATGTACATAAAGGAGTAATATGAACCCTTGCTCGGGGTTCATCTCTTTCACATGTAGCTGATCTGCTGTGTGTGTCTGGACTCCTAAAGCTTTCCCTGGCTGTTAAACTTCGCCTTACTGCTTTAGCAATCCGCCCCACACTGTGAGTGCTCCTGTCATCTCGTGGGTAATCTTGGATGATGCACGCAAATCCTTATGCAAGTTTTCAGTCTGATGAGCTTGAGTTAGAGCAGGCACATTTCAGAGGGGTGTTCAGCACCATTTGCATTGCTGTTGGACTGTAAACTCAGCTCAGATGTTTATCGCTGGCATTTTCAGACCAAGTCCACTGTGTTCCACACAACTTCTTTTCCTGATGGGGTTTGTCTCAATAAAACTTCACGCATAGCAGCTTCTCTGCTGGATGGGGATATGTTTGTTTTTTTGCTTCTGAGCCTGTGGTCAAGCTCTGTTGAAGAAGAAAAAGCTTGCATGTATGTGGCACCTGAGTCCTTTCTATAAAACTGTAAAGATTGGGCAAAATACTTGTCAAGAACAGAGTTTCTCTACAAAGCACAACAGCTTTCACTTGCTTTTGACACTGTTATCCTTTCACCAGTACTTCGGTATCTTGTCTCACTTCTGACAACCTCAGCTACTTGAGCAGGGACCTCAATCTGTGATGACCGTGTTGGCCATCGGTCGTGAATGATTTCAAGTCCATTCAGAAAGGAGAAAAGACCCGGTCTGCTCTGCTGTTCTGGGGGGATTTTGTCTGTTTGGTTTTGTTTTTTTCCCCCTTTCATTGTAACACAGAGAAGTGTCACTTGGTTTTTTTGCGTTGAGGATACACAGATGCTGGAGCTAATTCTCTGCAGTCTGGAAGGACCATGAAGCACCACAGAAATGCCAGGAAAGGGGTCCAGAAAAATTGGACCTGGTGTCAAGCGGTGCCACCGTGGGTCAGGAGTTGGTTAGGCGCGCAGTGCAGGGCTGGTGGAGCAGGGAGTCCTTCTGCTGTCCTGCGTAGCTTGCTGTTAGCCCAGGCAGATTCTGGATGGCCGTGACTCGCCTTGGTGCCAGCAGGAGAGCAATGTGGTGATGGACAGAGCTGTGGTGTGTGTGGATGGGGCTGTGCCAGGAGGAGGTTGTGGCTGGTGCGGAGGGCAGGGCGGGCAGAGAGAAGCACAAGCTGTGCAGAGAGGGAGTCTTGGGCTGATGAGGTTGGAGGTAGGGCACGTTTCTGGGCGCAGAACAAGGGAGGAGGCAACTACCAAAGCCAAACGAAGTGTTAAAACGAATTAAACAGAAGAGAACCGTTCTTTGGATTTGCAAATTTTCAGCTGATTCCAGTCTCTGTTCCCTCGAACTACACAATTCCTAGCTCTGCGGACTGCGCGAGGCTGTTCCCGAGGGACCGAAGGGCTGCTCCTAATGAATTACAGGCCTGCTAGGCCTCCTAGTTTCTGTTTAATTTATTTTTCTTTTATAAGGTGAATTTCTCTTGGTTTCGTACAGTGGGTGGAATGAGGTTTTTTCCACTGTGCGCAGAGTGTTATTTTATAAAGTCTCTAAGAGGATTGGAGTATCAAAGCTCTGGATAAATCTTGCATTTGAATTTTTGTGACTTCTTCACAAATGTATCATTATTCATTTTCACCTTTACGGGTGTTGCTTTCTGTATGAAATGCAGAATAACCAGCTGCTAAGTGAGTTTCAAATGGAGCTTTTCATTTTCTTCTGAGGAAATAACAGGAGCTATGGTGGTAATAGATCATCCGTATAGAAGGCAAATCTATTTTTTATGAGTGTGGTATTTTGATGGCAAGTGCCAAAATTATATAAAAATAAGAATACATATTGCAGATAATTAGTCTCAGATTCTTTTTTTTTAATGTTTGTACTAAACTCTGTCGAACTTTATACGGGCAGAGATGGAGAGATGCTCGCTGTAGATTGTCTACTGGAGTTTCAACCAAATGGGTACAAACTAATTGCCAGTGTTCGCATGATTTATCGAGAGGGTAGAAGAGAGGAAAATCTGAGCCAGTTTTTGAAAGCAAATCTACCCAAATCCAACTTCCCTCAGCATTGGGGTAGACTGTATTGGGTATCCAACATCTCTCATAGGCAAAATGAGAACAGGCTTTTTCAAATTTTTATCCTACTGAGCCAGCTGTAAACCCGTCCTTTCTCTCCTATGCTCTTCCTAAGCTCTGTCAGCCCTCCCCAGCCTGGTCTCAATTCCTTTTCCTTCCATCTTCACTGAGGGACAGCGTGGACACAGTGGTCGTGCATCCCTTGTAGTGCGGCATGAAAACCAGCGAATACGTCGGTGGGTCTAGAGGTGGCTGTACAGGCTGCTGTCGCTGACACCAAGTGGAGAGCTGTCATGTTCAGAGAGTAAAGGCTGACACACACTTGTTACAACCACTGCAAAATTTTAAAAGTTGCTTGGGTGCAAAACTGAAACAAATACTCTCTAGATGATGCCGTTTCACGCGTGTGCCCCTCTCTAATTTGTTCATTGTAATGTTTTTTATTTGCCAAATAGTGAAAAAATATTATTGCCTAAGTTGAAAATGAAAATTAAATTTTGGTAGGATATACTGGAGTGATAAAGAAAAAGAGAACATAAAAAGGATTCTTCCATGATAATTAAAAATTATAAAGTCATTACTTAAACTTGCTTTCTGAATTACAGAGAGAATTAAACTGCTTGGTTCAGAGCAGAATCCTTGTAGCATTCCTTCATTAAAATTCTACATTGTGAAAACAGATAAAAATGCATATACAATGACTAATTTTGTTCAGACCTTGCCTCTGCTTTGGGCCTTATCTCTCTTCACAACAAAGCTCACCTTGAAGGGACTGAAATAATGATATATATTTGCTGAGCTGGAAAAAGAAAGAAACAAGCATCTACTTTTTGTAATCTGTGTTTTTTCCCCTCTAGATACTGAGAAGGAAAAGACCTGTGGGGTACTAAAGCTCTCATGTACCATAAAGTGCTATTATAATGAAAAGTATTACTTCTTATGGCATCTCTACAGTATTAGGGAAAGGAATTTTTCTATAAATGTTAATCTTTAATCTTTATAAATTGCACTCTGTAAGACTAGAAGATCTGTAAAGCATTTGTCCTGAAAGCTTAGAAGGATAAAAATAGTATGGCAGACTTCCCCCTTTTTTTTTTTTTTAAAAAGAAACAACATAGAAATATTAGCTTATTTGGAGGGAAATGCACGAGGGTGATGTAACCCATTAGCCTTCCCTTCCAGGTAGCCCTGAAGCTGGTGTTCAACTTTATGTAGCTACTTAAGTTCAGTTGAGTCACTGGGTCTTAACTCTGTGCTAAAATTGTGCCTGGAGTCGCAGGATTAATGAGTGGAAGCCGTAAAAGCTGAGCTCCTCACCTAGATTTCTACCAGCTCTACTCACAAGATACTTGGGCACGCGCAATGTCCACGCTGACATTACAGGGAAGCCCTTTCCTGACAAATAGCAAAATTAAACAGATTCGCCAGGTAATTAAAACTGGTTTACACGTTTTCTGCCTATGAGATTCTTCCCGGTTCCTCTTCCCAGAGAATTTTCTTTTACGTTTCATGCTCAGCCTTTGCTCTGGGTGCCGTTTCTGAGCGTACTGATCTTCATTGCTGGGGCGAGGCTTGCCGAGGTGGAGCTGGTGTTTTAAAATGACTTGCCTTGGGTTGCACCCTGACTTGGAACTTTAATACTGAAGTTTTACTTTGATATGAGCTTGCCTAGTGTGTGGGGATTTGTAAAAGGCTGGACTTGGGGCTCGCTTTACCAGCTGGTAAAAAGTTGTGATAAGCATCAGCAATTCCAGTTGTTTTGTTTTTCAAATCGGTTAACTATTCTGCAAAACATTAATTAATGGTGTCTTAATACTTGATACCTGTTTATCAGTGAAACCTTACTATAATAAAGTATTTATGATATGTAATTACAATCTGTAACAAGTTTGTCCAATGCAATCTGATAATTTAAAAAGCAAAACTTTCCCAGAAGTTTTAGCTCTGCCTAATGTGTGTTTCTTTTTCTCTAGGTAAGTGTCTCCATTCTGGAACTGCAGGAAAGTTCTCTGAATGCTGAAAAATTGGATGCCTGTTGAACCAGTAAAGCTCCTACGCCCTTCAGTGTTGGTAAAATCTGTCACAGATTTGCAGTGCTTTCTAAGTTTGTAAGAATGCTTTTATCTCTGTGTAACATTTCTGCATGCTCAATGGGTGTTGGTGGACTCTTGGCGGAGGAGGTAGCCTGGCGTGGAAAATAGATTTTTTTAATTGAGACTCAGGTTTGAGGCTGACTGTAGGTAAAGACTGAATGGAGTAAAACCAAGAATCATCTCCCAGGAAGAAATCCACTGCTGCAGTGTGTGGGGCTTTAAATATTTTTTGTTATTACAAAGTCATGTTAACTGTTAAATTGTGTGCGAGTGTGCAGACAGGCTGAAACAATCCGGTGCCTGTTCATCTCAATGGATCCTTGGTGATGCCACAAAAATATTACAGTGTAAATATCTATAATTTTAGCCTTCATAGTATTTTGAGCCATGGAGGGAGGATTAGGAGCTGTCAAACTGGTTTTCTTGTACGTAGTCCGGTTTGCAAAGCACTTTATTTCGGTGTTGGTAGCAGCAGAGATGGGATTTTGAACAGTGCACCAGAAGAGCGCATCTCGCTTCCCCTGAAGTTCAGTCCTTCCAAGAAGCAATGAGCTGGCAGTGTTTGGGTTAGCAAGGGGAAAAAGTCATCCTGGTACAGTGCTCTTACTTTTTTTGAAGCAGGAATTGCTCCAAATCTGGGAATTCTTCTCTTTCCCCTGAGATGAAGGTTTTTACTGTGTCCAGGTCCCAAAGTCTTAAACCTCTCGTGCCTGGTTTCTCTCCTGAACCCAGATCTCTGTGGTTTCAGAGCAGATCCAGTTGCACTGGGTTATTTTCTGTCTTAATTTGAGTGGCTGAACCACATCTTGCTTCAAGATTGAAATGCTGAGGGTGTGTAGGGGGGGAAAAGAAGAGAAGAGGTTTTTGGTGGGGTGGTTTTTTTTTGTAAGGTTAAGAGGTAAATGCACTGTTCAATGTAGATGTAAATTGTAATTGTGGCTTTACGGCGTATGTATTAGAATAATGACCTGAATTGATACTACAAATATAATTACATTGATTCTTTACTGATGGCTATAAACAGTGACATTTCCCTTGATCTCTGAACAGAGTTAGTTATAAAACACATGCTCCACTTATATATTCACACAGTGCATTCTCATCACTTTTGTTTCTTACTCCCCAAGGGCTTGATTTAGAAGTGTCTGATTTAATGGAAAAAATGATGAAACAACACAGCAGCTCAGAGCATTTCTAATGTAAAAGAAGGTGTTTCTTTTTGATTACATTCCTCAGACTTCATTGCTTATATTTTAGTATTTTACTTAAGAATAATATGATGCCAGGCTATTTTCACTTTTTAAATTCTTTTAAAATATGTATCTGCTTTCCTTGATCTCTGAAATGACTATTACTGGAGTAAGAACTATTGCGCTGATCTGATTTAATGAATCATGCTCCAGACTTCCCATCCGGTTACCAGACTGCAGAGAGCTGTTATTTAAAAGGGCAGAAATTAGACACGGGAACTCAGATGCTGCAGTTTTTACTACTGGCAAATATGTATGTCATAAAAACAAGAACTAAACATTAAGAAAATTGGTTGGTATTACTGCTTCTAATGCAGTCTCACGGCTTCATTTCACAAATTCTGCAGAAAACCCTCCAGCTTCTGCCTTAGGTTCTTCCAGGTAGATATTGAGGAAAAAGTGCTCATGAACAATAATTTTAAAAAAAAAAGTAGTTTCCGTTCAAGAATATTGTTCCTTTAAAATAACTTCTGCTGACTTTTCTTGTTCCTTAGTCTGCGCTGCCGAGTTATGGTGGTATCTCTGGAAACAGTTCCTGATTTCTCTGCAACATCCTCAGAATCATCATCCTGAGGATATTGTGAAATGAGACCCAAGTAATTGTATCTGAGATTGCTAAATATGCTGTCAGTGCTGAGATTATAAGTGTGATCGTTCTGGCAATATGCTCTGATCAAGTCACCATGTTGTTTATCCTTATTTAGAGATGAGTTTTTGTGGAATCTTACTTTAGTAGGCTACAAAAGGAAGGATTGTAATGTCTTGTTTAAGGAGACAAATGCTTCTGACTGCTTAAACACAGAACAGTGTTGTGTATCCCTCTCGAAGCAGTAAGTCAAGACAGTTTTCAATTTCAACAAGAAAAATACTGGTAATGGCATCATATTCAAATATTTTTAATATCTCCCCTTTGCAAGAGGTGCCTGTTTGACTTTAAAGAGCCAGAGCCAACAAAGCCAGTGTTTGTATCAGGTTTCTGTGTAATCTGGTTTATGTATAAAGTAGTAAAAAATAATGAAAGGGGTTTTTTTCCCCCCCCCAAAATCTGGAATAGCATTTGCCAGTGTCTCTCATTAGGAGATTGCAGGGTAAAGCAGAGCTGTCTTGATTATAATAACCATCTTTCAGATAATACAGCATTACATTAGCACTTTGCAGTTGTTTTGTAAGTAGATTTGCTTTATTTTCAATTCCTAGCAGAAGCCAAATGAAAGTGGCTTATGCTTTTGACCATAACAAAGGAATTCCACCCAGTCTCCCTTTTTCGGTTTCAGCTGTTGCTTCTGGAAAGTGTCAGATAGTTTTGGGGCAGATGTTACTGGTAAGCGACCTTGTCAGGGAAGAGGGAGCCTGGGAGGGCCCTTCACCTCTGGAAGGGTGGACATTGCTGGTTTTGGCAAGCGGGGTGGTACGCTGGGCTAGGACATTTGCTGACGTTTTTGTTCCTGTGTGTTAGCCCAGAGGAGCACCGTGTGCTCTCCAGGCACAGATCCTCTGAAATCTTTCATTGCTGTTTATCTGGGACACCCGTCCTGTGCTACTCGCTGTTTCTGTGATTTGTTAAATGGATGAGGAGCACTTGGGGGTTTCTGTGGTTTTCTGAGTGTGCTTGCAGAACTGTTCAGAGCAGTGATTGCTCCTTACTTGGACATCTGGGAGCGTTACAGATTTGTGTGCCTTGCCTCCGCTTGTTTTTGTTTCAGGCCCTCCTGCTGGTGGTGGTGCCTTTGATTTGAGGCAATGCTGGGTTTGGCTCCGCGCAAGTCGACTGCATCGATTCCGTACCCCCCTGCATTGTGAATGCCACAGGTTTCTCTCTGGAATCATCCGCATTTGACAAGTTATGGCCCCTGGAAATAGAAATGGGTCTCTTCAGGTCAGACTGAATGGCCTGTTTTTGCAGTTCCTGAGGTGCCCTGTTGAAGCTCTGCATGTGAACTGAGGGCAGACAGCAGGCTGGAGTGATACAGAAGGTCTTGTAACTACATTTCTGGTTTAAGTGTGGCATAAATCAGCCACAGCTAAACACTCTTCAGTGCTGGCTGAACCTCAGAAGAGACAGGCACAATGAAATTCATCTGTCCCCTCGCCTTGACAGAAGGAAAAATTAAGTCTAGGTGGGCCCAGTGCGTGTTGATGCGTATCAGTTTGGGGTGTAGGCGTTGAGGTGCACAGACTGCTGTTGCGTGGGTAAACACAATGCTTTCGGCCTCAAAGACTTTGCAGACACCTCCTTGCCTTGGTCTTTACCCTGCCTTGGTACCCATTGTCGTGGTTTTGCTCTTTTAAAGCAGGTGCTATGGGAAATGCCGTTAAGAAAGTGAAAGCAGTTGGAAAGTGAAGGGTACAGGTATATTTACTGCTATACCAAGTTAGATGAAGAGAGGTCAGCATGTTTCAGTATAAAACCCTTAAATCAGGGGGAAAAATGTGTGGTCTCATTTCTGCTTCAGATATTCCATTGGCTGTCTTGCTCTGCAGTTCAGAAAATGCTTCTGTTACTTTAAATACCTGGGGCAATTATCACTGGGGTTTTAATATTGCCTATGATATTACTTTACTGTGATTAACTTAGTGATATATTCCATAACCTCTGGGCTATTCCTTTGAAATGTATTTCCATTTTAAAAGTATAATAGTATGACCATACTAAGAGGAAAATTACCAAGTTCAAAAGTCATTGATGCTGAATATCTTTAATGGCACATATAACACTATGCTGTCACATTTTGCAAAATGTGCTTTAAACATGCGTCTCTCCCTAATAGAACAGACGCTGTTGTTTTCCATATCGTGTAAAAATATTGCCCTTACACTTGTGTCAATTCAAAGGAGCTTTTATATAGGTAGAGTTACTTGAATTAGCTGATCGGAAAGCACTAGGAGTGTACTTGGATATTTAAAGCATTGCATCTGTATAAATCATGTGTCAAATACCAGTTTTCAGTCACACCAGTTTTCGTGAGGTTAGGCAATTGATTTATCTGGTGGAAATATTCAGCCCTTTCAGCATTCACAGAATGTTTCTCAGTAAATTGTCACACACAAAAATACCTGTATTAAAGGATATTAGAAAGGCTGCTTAACAGAGTACACAAACCTTAAGAAATCCTCAAATTAAGATTGTCTGTGCAACCTTTATTTGTACCTTGTGTGCATCTGCATTACAATAAATCCTTTATATGCTCTCATGCTATTTTTGCACAGGACCCTGGCCTCATTCAGTGCACAGAAGGTAGGATGATCAGTTAATGAGAGGCTATTCAATATTTTGTTTTCCTTTCATTAATCAGTGTGTCCCCTATGCCTTATTTCTGCTCGTAATTCCAACCATGTTCTAAAGAGAGAATTATTACTTTCCTTTTGGGCTCCTCTGTAGTGCTCAACATTTTAATATTTGACTGGTTCATAAGGGCTTGGGAGTTTCTTTCCTTGAATTAAAACTCCTTGTGAGGTGAGGGAGTTCCAGTTTTTCCCTATGCTGTAGGATTGAATTGACCAACAAGAGATTAAGGTCAAAACTACCCATGAATTTCAGGTGTCCAATCTGAGGTGACTTGGACCTGTTGTTTCCAGCCTCCTTAGCAATGTGGGGCACTTTACACAACCAAACTGCAGCTCCCACTGAGTCCCTTTGCAGCTGTGAATATTCAGCCCCTGTGCTTAAGGCAATGAAATCAGCAGTGGAAATATTGTGTTCCTCCATACAGGCAGGCACTGATGAGCGTGAGGAAGGACTCTTTTGGCAGGGGCTTCTTAATTAGGTACGTCCTGGAGACTGGCCTCTGCAGTCATTAACCACCAGCTCCCTGCCCGTTTCATCCGTCCCGTCTCTCCCCTCCGTACCTGTGAACATCCTTTCCCTGCTCCTGCCCATCATCACAGTCTTGTCCTCCCCACCTCTGACACCCCTTTAGCCTTTCTCTACCTGACTTCGTGCCTTGCCCTGACCCATTCCATCCTCCGTGTCAGTCATCTGTTTTCCCCTGGAGCCCTGACCTGCTGTGTACAAAATATGGAATAGTTAAGTACAACTCAGCTTTTTGCTGATTGCGTGGGAACTGAGATTCCAGTTTTCACTGGACTGGAAGAAGGGCATCTCTCATATTCAAAGCCCACTCTGTTAAATTCCCACGTGTCACTCAAAACTGTGCAGATACTATGTCTTTTCAAAGAAATGATTGCCAGATTGTTTTACTGTATACAAGCATTTTATTCACCCTTATCTTGAAACCAGCTGACCTGTTTCAGCTAGAGCTTTAAACCTGGGGCAGGCAGTTGGAAAGACGCATCCTGCCCAGCCAGCTAGTGCTTTGCTTCAAAACAGCTGAGAAATAGGGATTTATGAAAGAAAGGTTTAATAGTAGTCAAGTTGTAACCCATTTGAGAGGTACCACATGCATGAGACATGAAGAAAAGCTTTGTATCATAAGTGTTTCTTTTAGTGATTTAGATTGCACAGAAAGGCTCTCTGATAACCTGCCGTGAGGTAACGATGACAGCAGATATTCAGTACACATTAGTTTGTATGAAAATTAAATATAATCATTGTCTCTTCTTTTTTGTCTGTGAAAAAAAGGCTGTGATGTTTGCTGTCAGAATGACAATATTGGTTGGGTTTCCTGAGGGTTCCAGCTGATGAAGAGTTGTGTCTCTACCTCAGAAGACAACCCAGCGTAAAATACTGGTTTCTGTTTCCCATCCTAACGGAGAACATACTTGCTTTCTCCAATCTTGCTTTTATTAACTGAGACAGTCACACCTGTAGTGGATTAGAATTGATCATATGCGATTCGTACTCTACCCGGAACCCTTGTGGCATCATTATTTCATGAACTTCTGCATTCTGTGTGATGCATTATTGCTGATTTTTAAGGAACACCTGTAGCATTCGTTTTTCTTACATGTCTGACAATGTGATGCTACTAAGAATGTGAAAGGTAAAGGAGGCAGCAAGCCCTTGTGGAAAGGTAATTTTGTTAATTGGTGATTGCTGCGGTGAGCATGGTTATCTTTGTTTTGGCACAGAAAAGCTATATATTTTTTTTATCCTGTGGGGGGGCTGATACAGATGAAGCAGATTGCTAAAGTTCTGGGCTGGAATTTTTTGCCTACCTACTATTTATATTTATAAACATCCTAATATATACATATCATGTACTAATATCCACATATATAGTAATGTGTGTATATATGGAGAGAGTGTAGATAGAAAAAACATATTTTGTCAAAGAAAACCAACAAAAAAACCCTTCCACTGAGTCTTTCTGGTGTTTTAAGTCTTGAGACACATCTCTCTGCGTAGTGTATGGAAGTTTTTTTCCCTGTTTGCTGAGTTCTAGAGAGGGGTTCTTGAAGCTATTTCATAAATTAGAGATAAAATAAGGACATGCAGTATTTCCATGTTCTCAGAATATCTTCTGTGACTGTGGCTATTCCACGCTACTTGGGGACCTGTTCCAGTTTTAACAGTTTCCAGAAGTACCACGGGCAGAAGGTATTAATAAGAATTACAGACTTTTGCAAAGATTGACAAAATAAAGCTGATGGGATTTTCTCTTTCCTTGAAGACTAGGTTAAGTAATAATACCTCTGTGTGGTGTTCAGAGGTAACATTAATTTTAATCAAGCAGGGATAAGTACTTTTCCCTTTCTGTCTGTGATACGATAGAACCCGAGATGTAGTGACAGAAAGAAACTGTTCTTGGATTCAGGGAAGAGGCTGTGCAGGTATCTGCAGGTTTTAGGGGTGTTGGGGCTGGTCTGGAGGTGCAACCATAGCACTGAGAGCAAGGAGTTGTGGGGATGTAGAAGGATGGATTAAAACCTGTTCTGGTGGTGTTCTCTGGAAAGGAAGAGAAGAGGTAGAGAAGAACCACCCCATGCTGTTCCTTTGAACGTGCTGCCTTGTCTTTCCTGGGTAGTGCTGGAGTCTGGTGGCTGCGTGCTGAGAAAACTGTATTTCTCTGTATGTGTGTTTGACAAGACTTCTTTGGCTTTCTGGTCCGTAAAGCAAGAGGAGACAGTCTGGTGGTTACTGTAAAAATACTGTATTTCCTTCTCAAAGTGAGCTGTAACTAGAAGGCCTGAAGAAGAAAGGAACCCTGTTTTCAATGCCATGATCATCCATTAGCGTCATTACATAAAGTTAAATACCAAATGCACTGGTACAGCAGCGGCAACTGAACATTTAATTCATATAAACTGGAAGAGTATGTTAATTCTAGAGTTAACTTTCAAATTTTGCCCTTTAAATTCTTATTAACTGATGCATTCATAAATATTTTCAAAGTATAAAACATGCACACTGAAAGATGCTGGAGAATGGCCGTCACCCCGTGAAGCATCAAGTTGGATGCAAAACTTCACTTAAAGGTCTTATAGTGCGAGGACGCCAGAGAGGTGTGAATGCTTTCTCATTAGCCCTCTAAAGTGGGTGAATTCCCCCACGGTGAAGCATTTCCATTTGAAATGAAATTCAAGCAACTTCTGAGTAGCAGCCTATATACTTCATCTCCCCTGTACTCACTGGGTTAATTGAGGTGGATCTCACCTGGAAAAAAAGTCTTCAGAAGATTCAGGTGCCAATGTTCTTAATGGTATTCACAAAGACAGAATCTATCACCTAAGGACATTGATACTACAATAAATTGGAAGGAACTATTTCCACATCTCTCATGTATATTGTATATAATGAGTCTCTGGGATGTCTCCGCGCTGCTGATAAGCAGCCTGCAGCAAATTAGATACAGCTCGTTTTATCTTGATTTCAGACTGCAGCACTTCACTTCTGGGACTCAGAAACTTAGCAGCAAACCAAATAACGCCCTTCACAGGCGCTGACTTTCCTGGGCTGCATCTCCAGTCCAAAGTGGGATGATCCCAGGCTGTTTCTGTGCTGCGGAGCTTCGCAAGGGCACTTGTGGTAAAGACTGTTCTAGACTTGAATCAGTTCTTTGGGGTTCCTGCTGAAAACAAAGTCCAACTTTAGTGTTCCTGCACTGCTGCAGGTTCTGCTCTGAAATTATTTCAGAGTAAGAGAATTCTGACCGTTTCCCGGTGTGACTGCATGTGACCTTTTTTCCTCTATTTTTTCCATGTCTCTTCTAAAATCTCCCATCACACTGGTGTGGCCATTGTGACAGCGCTTACCTTCACACAAAAGCACCGTGTGAGGACTCCCTTGGTGGGATTGATTTTGGTGCATCGGATGTCAGGATTAAGACTGTAAAAATTAGGCTGAGTCAGTTCAATTGACCAAGCTTTATGCGAGCCCAATTGCTGTAATAGGCTTCATTCTGAGCAGAGCGGAGAGGAATGAGAGGTTTAATAACAGGGTTCACTAAAATGTGCGTTACTACCATATTACTTACATTATGACCCAGTTCTGCTATTGTGAGACTTATAAAAGATAAAATAGGCCATCAGATGGAGATAAATCAATGGAAGTAAAATTGAATGTGTTCATAATCATTTTAAGATTTTTATATGGGTAGAAGATTAATTAAATAGACAAAAGCAATTTTCAAAAGAGTCTTTTTAATACTAAGTCTCAGATAAAAGGGTAAATGGAGAAATGTATTGCCAAGCTCATGAGTGTGGCCTGAAAGTGCCTGTCGGTAGTTGCTTACATGAGCAGCAGGACAATTTCAAAAGGTCAAGGCAGCACCGGGACCTGCGTTCTTGGCTTTGCTCGCAGTTTGGCCCCAAATGAAGTCACTTCCCTGCGCCCCTGCTTACCTGCGTGGGCAGGAAGGCTGCGTATCCCCGGAGCTGCTCCAAGGCTTGTTTGGTTGGTGTCCTGACTGATCACAAGCGCAAATTTATTGTGAAGGGGGAGAATACTATAGAACCAAAATCTGTTCGCTGGTGATGCTCAGAAATGCACCGTATGAATTACCCTCCTTGTATTGCTTCGGATGCCTCTCCCGTGCGCGAGCATGGCAGGAGAGCGGCGAGCGTGAGCTGGCCCCTGGCGGGAGCGAGCGGTTCAGGAGGATTTGTGTTGCGCAGGAGACTTTCACCCTGAAGTTACGGATACTTTGGCCCATAAGAAAACCGCAGCAGGGGTTTTTAAAGCAGCAAGTACTGAATTCTGCATGCAAAACCCCAAGTCGCGTCGCTCTGCCTGCGTGGGCCGTGCCAGTGTGTTTGCAGGGGCAGGCAGAGGCACAGCGGTTGCCTGAGCAGCTCCGGGTCAGAGACATCTGCTGCGATACAGATCTCGCTCCCCACGGGCGGGGTGGGACTGTACCGCTTTACACCATTGCTTACTGGTTGCACTCAACCTTTTCTTATGCAACCAAGTAAAGAGGTGACATGGACATATTTCACCCCTTACTTTATAAATCCCTTTGCTTATATAAAGTTAACGATTCCGTACAGTCAGAAGGAAAACGTTGGTCCCTGACTCTCTGATTGCAGTCACTACTGCACAGTGAGGTTTGCGGTGTCGGGGTGGTGTAACGGAACGGTGCGGCGAGGTGACACTGATTTCTTTTTCATGCTACCAGTCATTCCCTCTGTTTGCTCCTCTCTTACTGCCTCCACTCTACCCACACACATAATTTCAGAAAAAAAAAATTCTTGTGGATAAAAGACTTCAATAGGAGTCAGTGTGGTTTTTGTAGATAAATCTTAAGGCAAAGCCTTGCCACCAGGCTCTATATTGCAATAACAAAACGAAGCATTGGTATCTACATGATGATTCATAACAATAGAACATCATTATCTCGATATGCAGTAAATAATACCTGTATATCCTTGTTCTTTCTCAGCTTCAATGTTTTTTGAAATAGAAGTCCTGATCAGTTAACTCAAGTCACTTTTTTCCTGTCAGCCCAAAACCCCCAAATCTAAACAACCGTACCATGTCTCAATGAGTGGTGATTGCTGTAATTTCTACCTTCCCAGCCCATTTATCTGCAAGTGCCAATTGCTGGCAGTATTTTCTTGAGCTTTAGGTGTTTGTCATGCAGGTATAATTGAGCTGTATGCTTTAGCTAGAGATGTCACCAGCACTGAAATTTCATGGCCAGACCTACAAGAATTCAGCTGCTTCAGAGCCAGCTAAGGCTGCCTGGCTGCTACAGGTCACTGAATTGGTTGTTTTTTTCTGTTACTAATAAAAAAAAATAAATCATTATTTGTAATTATAAATAAATGGACTGTAATTGCATTTGACTCCCTGCCCCTGGAAAGGAAGGAACTTAGTGGGTGCTTTTCCTTCCTTTTTTCCTTCCTTTTTTTTTTCCTATAGTAAGCAGCGATGCCTGGATATAGGCTGCTTCAAAGTTTGAAGATTATGCCCACACTTAGCGAAGTGTGCTGGAAAGGAAGCATGTGTGGCTGTATACCAGCATGGGACCAGATTATGGGGATGTGCAGAACATGTAAGAATTACAGGTGGAAAAAAATTCTCCTGTCCAGGGAAGATGGGGTTTGTGTCGGAGGAGCATAATGTGAGATGGGGGCTTGTATGGAGAACGCAGCTGTTGCCGTGATTTAATGTGACACTTGGGTACAGACCTTGTTTGCTTTTACTGTCTGGTTTGTATGTATAGGTTTCTTGTTACAAAAATACACATTGTTTTAAAAATGAAATTCTGTGCTCAAATGTAGCAATGGTGGCGATTTTCATGAAGTTGTGTGAACATTTGTACGTTAAAGTACCCGACGTGCCAAGGGGCTGCTGATCCTCAGCTTGTCAGCTTGGACATCTTCCCTTGGAATTAGAGTCCTACCACTGTGCTTAAATGTAAATACACACTTAAGTAGGTTTTCCTTGATTTCCCTGTTAAATTCAAATCTCCAACATTCTCCATGATGTGATGATATAAAAGAGAATATGTTGTGTACCTAACTATAAAGACGAAATTGAGGATTTTCTGGTCGTTTGAAATAGTGCTTCTTTCCGGAGGGAGGAAAGTCAAGGTGAATAGTGTCAAGAAACTGCTTTAGAAGTGATCATTTAAAATTTAAATGCATTCACCTTGGCCATGATTGCATCACTTCGCTTTTTGCTTTCTGCACGCATTTGGGCAGTCAACTTTTACCGCTGAAATTCAAAGCTGAGCCGCATTTGTCACAGCGTGAAATCAACTGCATAGGATGTAGAAGAAGAGAGAAAGCATAACTAATTGAATTTTAGACATTTTGCAAAATCAAGGCGGGGGGAAATGATTCTTGCGTTGATGCGAAGGCCCTACTCATCTAGTAAACACTTGGGGAAGTCGGTGGGTGCCTGTGCAGGCACGTGCTGTAGGAGCTGATTTCACAGCACGTTTGATGGTGACTCTAAAAGCAGAGGTTGCTAAAAATCCAGCAACTTCCACGCTCAGGAGTTGGTTGCCTGCACTCCACAGCTTTTTCCAGAGTCCCAGACCTGCAGCCTTTGGCTGGTTGTCTCCGTCTCATCCTTGAAGACTCTGCTCATGTTGTGGTGTAGAGTGGAAATCTTATTTCCAGGGAGCGGGAGGAAAGGGGTTTCTGCGTAGCGCTAACAAGAGTACGATGCGTTCAGCTGTGTATGGTCTGTGTGTGTAAATAAGGTTGAAGTAATAATGACTTTGCTGAAATAATAAGCAAAACACCCTTCACCCCAAGCAGCTAAATTTGCAGCGCCTGCTGTTGTTGTTAGACATTAAGCTGTTTGTCCCCAGTTAACATTTACATAATACGGGATCTTACTGTTTTCTACATCTTTGTGACTTTTTTCCTAATAAAAGAATTCCGGCATTGTGCTGGCTACGATGAAAGATGTCAAACTGTTCATAGTGTCTAAACAAAAGGCTCCTTACGTGGCTTTGTGTTTTTATTATATACATAGTATTACAGCACAACTTCAGCTGCAGCAGCGTGGTACCTTGCAAAACCAAAGTCTTTCCATGATTTAGGAACAGTAGCTCTGGAATCTGGTCGGATGTACTTCTGAAAAATAGTTCTAGTTTGGGAACTGGTTTTGGTGTCAGCCCTCTTCCCCTTCCCCACAGATACGTGCAGGGGAAGGGCAGGGAATGGTATTTGGTTTTCTCAAGAACGGCTGGTTGAAAAGTTGAATCAGGCAAAATGGAAGTGTGTAGTTTCTGGTCGAAAGATGTCGTAGGGGAAGGCGCTGCTCTGTCACCTGCTGTTGCAGTCACTAATTTGGTCTTTTCTCATATCGTGCCCAGGTGTCTCTGTGACAATGAGACAATTCTTGCAATGACGTGTTTAGCATAAATCTGCCATGTGCATTGGTATTTCAGTTTTATTTGCTTTTATTTAACTTGGTAAAAGGTAATTTATTTTTATTAATTGAATAGTTCTACCTCTGCCCTCTGTCAAGGGCAAAGCTTCACTTGGGGATTGTATATGGGGTGGGGGGGGGGCCAACCAGCAACCAACCAACCAACCAGAACACCAGTACACCTAAAAGCCAGGAGCTTTCTGTGCCTTCCACCTTTTCCCTTGCCGCTGTCTGCAGCAGCCGCTTTAATTGACTGTCTGGGTGACTGCGGCTCCTATAATCTGCTCCAGCGCTCCCTCTCCCTCTAGGTAACAAAACAGGGAACTCCTAACCTCAGTCTCTCAGAACATCGACATGGCTTTGACCGTGTTTTGAGACGACTCTTGAAGAGCCACCAGCTGGAAGGATGCTCTGGCCATTCCACATGGACCGTGGCCGTGGGAGCTCCGAGCGGTTTGTCTGGAGGTGCCTTCGACGGAGCCTGTTGTGCCTGGGTGCTTCCCTGAGCCTCGCTAAATACGCTGAGCAGGAACTGATGCCTGTTCAAAATAACCGGTGATAAATTTAAGAAGAATTTGTAGTCCTGGGCTGCATTCATAGGGAACTAGCTTTTGGATGATAATCTTCAAGTTTGCCCAGTGCCTGAGCTGAGCCGTTATAAACCGTTCAGGAGTGACGGCTACAGCTGATTGATTTTTTTCAGGGTAGCCGAGACTTGTGAAAGGGAGTGAGGAAGATTTGAATTCCAACAATGGTTTATTGCCTTGTGCAGAGGAAAGTAAATGTTGATACAGAATGCTTATTTACTGAGCAGGGGTAGTGTCAGCAAAATTAAGGTGTATACTTTGCTCTGCCTTTCACGGAAGAAATAGGAGAAATTGATGGAGTTCAGTGTAATGTGTGAGGCAGTGTAACTCAGCCCTTTCTGGGTTTGATGTGTTTGGGGTTTTTTTTCCCCTCTGCTCTCTAGGCGGTGTGACTGGGCAGTGAAATGAAACACATCCCCCTAAAATCCACTGATTTTTTTAAAAATTATTTATTTATTTTAGTGGTCCAAATGCCAAGTGGTACGGCAGGGGAGAGCCCTCTTCAGCAGAGTCGGGCCGATTGCGTTCCTATGATATGCAGGCTCCTGAAGGAGGGTGGATGTGGCAATCCTCCCTCAGCCCTCCTTCACCTGCTGGGGGCTTTGTAGGGGGGTGAGGATCTGAGTGCATCGGTACTGTGTTATGTAGCAAAGGCCGTTGACCTGCCTGAAACGCCCCCCGCCTTGGGTTAGATGCAGACGTGGCCTCTTCCGAAAGTGTGGGTCCACAGGAAGGAAAATGGGCAGACCCAGGAGCAGAGCCCCGGACCCTGCAGCTCAGCACCGTGCCCCGCTGGCCCCCCTTCACGGGGAACGCCGCAATGCCGACGGTGGGTACCGCACGCATCTTGGCTGAGAAACAGGTACCCCGCAGCATGGGGAAAAAATAAAGACGGAATTAGTGTAACTTTTCTGCTACCCTGCCTAGTAATCGCTGCTGGATCAATGCCTTGTATTAGCAGGACTCTGCTACGAGAGGAGTTTCAGCAGCATTGCGGTGTAGGCGCTTCCACTGGGAATTAGCACAGTCATAAATGTAGGAGAGCTTAAAAAAGGAGTAGCAAGGGAAAAGTGTTGTATATCTGTTAATTATAAACCATAGATTGTACTCGCAGAACCTCTGTCAGGAATGAATAGGTTATATTGTCCTTTTTCCAGCAGCACTTTAGACTATGAAAACTGATTTTATTTTAAAAGGCTGTTTTATTTTCAGCATTGCTTCACTTGACGTGATCACGGGAGCTAGACTGGAGAGGTTCACCTTCTAGTAATCGTGTATAAAACAATGCTGCTGCCTCCGTGCTGGTGGTAGTAATAGTGGTATTTTTATGATGATAGCCAGTAATTAAGATCAGGGTTTCATTGTGCTGAGCACAGTGAAAACACATGCAAACAGACTGATGACCTCAAATTGCTTACATTGTTAAGGGCTGAATAGCGCAATTGTCCAGTTAAAAAAAGACTTATGGGGTAGCTCAGACTTTGACTTTCTCCATGTGACAACAAGAATATAAGTAAGAATTCAGTTCCTGTGGATGGTGGTGGGAGGAGCACTAGGGAAGGTGATACTTGCAACAAAAAGATTTTAATTGTGTTAAAAATAACACACTGCTCTCCCCAAAAAGAAAAATTCTGCCTACAGTCAGAATTTCAAAGACACTTCTTTTTCCAACAACCCAGCCTCCAAAATTGGGCTGGCAATTAATTGTATTTGTACATTCTGAGGCTTAAAGGCTGATATTAAGCATCTGCTCCATTACTGTTTAGCTACCAAAACAGCTACATTGTAGTGCTGAACACTTTATTAGTGTTTGTTCAGAGTACGTGCAGAGGAGGTTAGATAGCCTAGAAATTTTAAATGCTAATTTGTCATCACAGATTGTTTATCTACTTTTTTTATTCGTGTTATAAGAACATTTTATGTAGGCATAAAAGAGAGATATTTATCACACATGCCCCTTCTTGGCCCTAGCCCATAATCACTCTAGTGGAGTTGAATATCAAGAGCTGGATAATTCACAAATTGAGATATTGACAGAATTTTGTACCACATTTTAATTTCAGTTGCATCTTTGACATGGTTTTAAATAGTGCAGTCTTTCAATATTTCCTAAAAATACTTTTCTACCAAATTGTACGACTGCGCTGGCTAGTTTTCTGCAAAATTGAAATTACTTACATGCTTATTTCGGTGACTAACTGCAAAATTATCAAATGATGTGTTTTAATGCAATTACATTCTTACTGGAGTGAAACTTGCCTAAGACTTCGCCTGTATACAGGCAGGGCTTTGGTTTCTGGCATGAATTTTTTGTTAGGAGCTGAACAGCGTTTCAAGCTTGTCAAGTTATCCGTTAATACTTTTTTTGAGGTCTCAACGACAGCCCTAAGAGCTTGCAGAGTCTGATAGACTTAATATTGTACTAAAGGAAATTATTAGCAATACCAAAATGTTACAAAAATTAGTCTAATACTCTTAACTTTTGTGGAACATGTGTGAAAATATTAAGGAGGGATGTGTGGCTGGAGAGAGAAAATTCATAGCAGTGGCAAGATTTCATATCTTTAAATGAAGTTTTAGAGTAGAGGAAAGTAAGAGTGAAACACAGAATTTTACAGCCTTGTTTAAGAGATGTGCAACTGTACAGGGTGTATGAACATTAAAAATTGTAGGATGCTCTGTAAGGGCTTCTGGTTATACATCTCTGTGATCAAAAACCCTTTCCAGAAATGTAGAATCTAATTATGTCACATTACTTTTTAAATAGCTCGGTGTATGCGCATGCTATGCCCCTATTTTCAGTTAAGGATTCTCAGTGCTTTCCGTTGTGAGGCTTTTTTTTCAGATGTCTGTAACTTTGGCAAGTGAAAATCAATTGTTCGTGTTTTGGAACAGACTGCCCAGAGAGGTGGTTGAATCGCCATCCCTGGAGACATACAAAAAACATGTAGACGTGGCACTCGACATGAGCTACTAGGCATGGTGGTGTTAGGTTGACGGTTGGACTTGATGATCTCGGAGGTCCTTTCCAACCTTAGGGATTCTATGATTCTATTCTATGTGAGCATTTTGCCTGGTGTGTGCCTGTCTGTGCCAGGTAGTTTTTGGAAAGCTGCAGTCATGGTTGTCCAGTTATACTCAGCAATGTGCTCTGGTGAAAAACGATCCCGTTTGTCCAAGCTTGTGTCACGTATTTGTGGGTTTTAAGGTCTGGTTTGCTGCTTTGGTGCAGGAGCTTGGCATTCGGCACAAGATTAGAGAGGGCAAAGGATGTACTGTTTGTTACAGAAGTTGCATCCAGATTTTCTTAGGCTTTAAAAAAAAAAAAGTGTGTGAACATGATCAGTAGAGACGGCTTAAACCGTAGGCTCAGTTGTAAACACCAGACAGGGCAGGTCTTGCCTTTCTTGGATTTTGCTGTCACTTTGGTGTGCCCACCCGAGTGCTTGTGTAGTCCCAGACCATGTTAGGTTTGAGTCCCTAGTGCCCACCGAAGGGAGAGGAAGGGATGAGGGACTAGATGGGAGAGAGAGGAGATGGAACCTGCCTCTTCCAGTAAAAGCCAAAATTGAGAGAAGAAGAAAGGCAATTCACCCCGAGATGGTACGTGGGCTACATAGAGAGTACGCCGTTCTTCCTCCGTTGTCTGTGTGATGAGATTGCTCTAGGGAGTTGTCCTTGAGGGCAGATGTAAACTTCATAAATATCAAAATGCCACTGTATAAAGGATTCCTTAGCACAAATAAAAGTAGATGTCTGCTCCAGATACTTCTGTATGTGCCCTTTACATTATGAGCTTGAAATATCTGAAAGAATTGTAATGAAGAGGAGCTAATTATAAAACAGGTAATAAAATAGCTTATTCAGGTGATGCTGTTTTATTACCATCTCATTATGATTAAATAATTCCTATTAAGTCCTGGATCAAAGAGAAATTTCTCACAGGAGAGTTTACAGAGTATTTTAATGGAGTCTATTTATTGTGTAATCCCCGGGTGAGTATTGGCTTTTATACTGTCATATTAATTTATTGTGACAATTCTATGCAGCGCTCCTCTGTGCACACTGGAGAGTATAAGGGTTGGATTTTTTCCTTTCTTTTCTTTTCTTTTCTTTTTTTTTTTTTTTAAGTACTGCTGGCCAACAGGCTGCAGAATGGTTACTTTGCTGGAATGTCTTGATCCTGAGCTTCCCTGGCTTTAAACTAAGCAAACTGAGATGAGGCTGTCTTAAGGCTCAGATTAAGAAACAAATCTGGGTAGCTTTTCATGTTGTTTATGCTGATATTTGCAAGGATAGAGCCACAGGTACTGCCTAGCAAGGAGATAGGGAGCATTTGACTTTAAAAATAAATAAAATCCCTGTAGAACTCTGCATCCCCTTCCTTCATATGCATGATGAGCTCTTGGCACTTTCTTTTTCTTTTGGAGGCTTGGTGGGGTTCTGTGTTGTTTTTACAGGTGTGGGTTGTCAGGGTGGGGTGTGGTGGTTTTTTTTCATCTTGTGAAACCTTCTTTTAGGCTGCAATTTCACAATTTTGCTGTTTGATATATTTAGGCAGAGTGGCTGTCTCTGGCAGTCTGGAGTTGCTGCAGCCTGGCAAGGCTGGACACAAGATGGGGTGGTGATGGCTGCTGAGAAAATGCCATAAACAAAAGTAACAAGTTGGAATCTTAAAAAGAGAAATCAGTGCAAAGGCATAACCCAGATTAAGCAGAAGCAGGAGCTTTCCCAGGTACGTTTGCACCCTGATGTGCCAGGGATCTGTTCTACTGCCAGGGGCATTATTTACTTGACAGCCTGATAACGTAAGGTGAAGTGTGTCTCGGGCAGTGCCGCTGCCAGTGCCATCCTGGAGTGACACTGCTCTGCTGGCTGCTGCATTTCATCTCCCTGCAATCAAATAAGTTGAGTGTACTCGTGGGATGCAGGGAGGTTTCAGCCCACCTTTCACGGTCAGGGAGCAGCAAGCTGACCTCAGGATTCCCTTGTGATAAATGGGGGGTTAACCCTCCAGTTCCTGGAACAACAGGAGGGTGAGAAAACGGCCTTTTTAATATTTAATATATTAATTTTGGTGATCTGAAAATAAGTGGTTCGCATACATGTACGATACAAGGCAGTTTAAAAAGACTGTAAGAGTTATGTGTGTATTGTGTCTCATTTCAAGTCACTGCAATGATTTTGAGGGGAGCTGACTCATGATGTTTGAGTACTTCAGGCTGAAACACTGGGCCTGGAACCAATACCATGCGATGGATATGAACCATCTTCAAATGAGGAAGAGCAGTTGAAAGACTTGGCACAAGCATTTCACAGTCATCCTGATTATTGGAAATGTTTGTACACATTTTTAATGCAGAATTTCAAATGTATGTGCAGTTTGTTCTGTTTGGTTCTTAAGCTGAGAAACAAATATGTTTTAATGGAATAAACTTTTAATGTATTTGCTCTGTAGATTAATTTGTTCAGGAGCAGATCTTGCCTTGCTGTTTATACTCCCCATTTCTGAAGATCTGGTTTCCCTTATTCCCGAAGGAGGAAAGCAATTATTCACTCATTTCCTTTAATTTTTTTAATTGAAGATTGCAGCAAGGAGATTGTTTAACCGTACTCAATTTGTTTTCAGTACAAATTATTGTCTTTCATCCTATGTATTACAATTACAGCTCACTGCTCTCCTGTTGCCCAGACCCAGTAGCGAAGTTACCTGGGTTTGCATGTGCCATCCTCCAGGCGGTGTGCCCGCCAGCCACGTTTGCACGTGCAACGACGTGACCTGCGCGTGCGTTCCTGTTGACGTGGGACGTGACTCTGTGAGCTGTGGGAAGTACAGCGTGCCGCTAGGAGATCCTGGTTAGGTCGACAGCACTGCATTGCTCTTGGATTGGGGTCTTCAGAGCAGAGCCAGCTGGAATATGGTACTGTGGGTCATAGTTAATCTTCTAAACAGGGCACAAAATTTAAACTGAAGCCGGGCAGAGTTTCCACAGTGAAAACATTTTCAAGCTGCAATTGTATGTACTCCAAGTAACATTTGAACAACTGTGTTATAACTGCAGCTACGCAGCGAAGGCTACTGCAGGTCAATACATTCCTCTACAGCCTGAGTAAAGTCAATATAATTCCATAGCTCTCCTGACTTACTGTAGAAAAAGGCCCCTGTTTGCTTTCCTGTAAAGGACAGCCTGTGCAGTGCCCGTTTTCTCCCCCACTTTCCTGTGGGTAGTTTCCTATGACGCTGTAAAGATTTAGTAAGCTGGATATAGAGGTGTGGCTGCACTATCACTGTGACCTTATGTACAGATTTGGAGCAATAAGATGTGGTTCTCTAGGTGGCTGGTTCTTTGCTCATTTCTTGATAATAACTCGTGCATTGTGTTGTTTGAATTAGTACTCTGGACACAGGCTCCGCCGTCAAGACCAGCCCTGGCTCTTCCTACTAGAAGATATGCAGCACTTCGACTCAGAGTTTGATTATGTGTGCAAGTCACTGTAGCTTCCTGGGGATCTTATCATAGAGCAAGCTTCTTGGAAGTACTTCGGGTGGAGATAAAGGGGAAAAAAAAGCCGTTCTTTTGTGTCTGCATGTCCTCTTTTGGGCCAATACTTGTTGGAGGGTCCTTTGGGAAGTGTTCTGCATTCAACGAAAGGTTTGGAACATGCTGATTAATTAATTGCCATATTTTGGATGGAATTTTGCTTCCTCCAAGAATTCTGATCAGTTCTTACCTGGAGCGAGTGCATTAGCCCCAAACCCCCTTGTGAGAAGGAAGCCTTTCTCGTTGAATGAGTTGCAAGGGATGCTCAGGGTTTCACTGCTTATTGCGGGTTGTGCCCAGGGTACCCAAAGCTGGGAATTGTTTAGTCGATGCTGAGGACCCCAGAATATAAGTGCCTTTGTGACTAAATCTCCTAACCTTCCTTTGCTGCAGCTTCAGAACCATAAAAGCGGAATTGCATGTCTTTACCGCCGAGGATGTTGAGGCAGTAAGTGTTTTATAACACTGCAGACTGGTGCTGTGAGAGAGGAGCGAGCGTTAGGGTGGGCAGTGGGAGCGGGATACCTGGCACCATGCGGGAGGGGGCCTGGAGAGAGCCAAACCTCAGGAGAGGATGAGGATGAAACTCCTGGCAGCTGAGATGAGGAAGACCGAAGAGCCCCTGTGACTTGGCAGGGGCTGAGGTTAATACTTGCTGAATAGAGCTGGAAATTGGACGTGGTAACTTACTTCCCCTAGCATCACTCAGGGAAGCATGATTTTTTTAAAGGATTTAGATAAAATTGCTTATTAGTAAAGTGAGGATTATCCAGGATTTTAAAGTTTGTTCTTATCTATAGTGTTGCTCAAGTGTGCAAACTTGAGGATATTTCAGCCCTTCATCATGTATCTTCAGCTGTAAAAAGCCTCAGACAGTCTTACTGGACTGAAACCTGTCTGTAGCTTGAGGGCTTTTACAGCTATGGAAGATTCATGGTAGAGCAAGAAGAAAAGGGGCTACAGAATCTGTAGAGAAGAGACTAAAATTATAAGCCAGAGCATCTTTCTTATTGTTCTTTGATTCTTTTTTCTTTCTTCTTTTTGGCATCAAATGGATTATTGCAATTTTAAAGTGCATGAGTGAAATAGGCCTTTTTATAATGTGAACATCATCTTCTCCCTTGAAGTGCCTTTCACTTAAATGATCAAATTCTGACAACTTCTCCCCACACCCACTTTTGCCATCGTCAGTCACTGTGTGTGCTTGACATCAAAAAGACCTCGTGGCTGTGTAAGCGCTGAAAGGTCTTGCTGCTGCTGCTGTTTTGCCTTGCGGTCGCTTGGAGCTCTGCCCCATGCTGAAATAAAGGCAGAGAGAAGTGAACGTGCCCTCGTTCCCCTCCTGAGTGATTCGTGGCTGCTTGTGTCATGTGGCAGTGCTTCAGAGGTGTGAGTCCATCGGGGCAGAATTTCTAGAGCCCATCTCAAGAGATGTCAGCCTTGGACATGGCTAGAAGTCATCTGTGATAGAGCCTAGAGTTGGGATTCAGGAAACGCTGTGGCAGTCTTTGGTGACGGGATTACGGGCTGATGGAGTTTGTGGTGTCCCATCAGGAAATTCAGCTGACGGTCCCTTTCTGCTTGCAGATTTTGCTGCCTGAATAATTGATTTTCCAAGTTGGCAACCAGAGCAGAAATATGTCTCTGTTTGGATTGACATACTTTTAAGAATTATGCCCCCCTCCATGTCTTTTTCACCTCATTTGAAATGAAAAAAGCCAACCCCAAACCCATCAACCCTCACACACACCATCACCCCCTCCAAAAAAAAAAAAAAGAAAAAGAATTGGATTATGCCATACAAACCCTTCCACCTGACCTGATCCCGGGTAGTTCATTGCAGACACTTGTGGGGGAAGCGGTGAAATGCCAAACTGAAGGAGTGGAGTGTTGGAAGGATGTTGCGCTTCAGCGGTCTCTGTCCTCACCTACGAGCAGAGAGTTCGAAATGTGAAAGCTGCCAACTCGCCTTCCCTTCTCCTCCTGTAAGGCTGGAGCTCACCTGTCCCCTGTCCTAGGAGATCGTCCCGATTCCCCCATCCGTGAGGGTTCGGGAGGAGGGACAGGGTGCTTGCAGCTTCTGCTGCCGCCGTTCTGCTCAGGTAAAATAGTCAAATACTCACGGAAGCGGCTCCGTGTCGGGGTGTGCCAGCTCCTGGGCGTGTTGCGTTAAGCACCTCGTCTTGGAGCTGTTCCACTCTGCCCTGAATACTGAGACAGGAATTCAGCTGCGTTTAAGGGGCAAATTTACCGTTTGCTCAAACATTTCCAGAGAGTTGTACTAGCGACACGTTCGGGCTCACATCTCCCGTCTGGCGGCAGGGTGCGGGAGGCAGCAGTGCTCTAAACTGATGTGATGCACAGAGCGATGTTATTTTAGCCTTGGCAGCAAAGCGAGCTGGAAAGTTAGGAAAGGAAATACTAGGAAAAGGGGAAACAGGAATGTGTCTTTTTAAGGCTGCAGCTCCTACTGCTGCGGCTGCTGTCGCAGTGAAAGCTGTTATTGCTCCTCTCTTGCCTGGAGGGGACAGCGTGTTGTATGACTGTCCTGTAACGCATCCTCCTCGCAGAAAACCTCTTTCTCACTCCCACCCTCCTACCTCACACTTCTGCTTCTTGTCTCTCCCTCTTTCTTTAAGAACAACAGAGTTGGTGGCAAACCCGTTGCCGCAGTGGCTGTGTTGTTAGTGCCCTTCCGCACACGTATAATTTCTGTCTCGTTCTATTACATTATTGAACAGGCATCTCGCAGGGCGGGGAAAAATCTCCATTTTTCAAGGTAAAAAAATAAGGGTGAATTTCTTTCTTTCATATGGCATAAGCCAACCAAGTGAATATTACGGTGCCACTGTCAGCTGTTCAGATACCTCTGCTCAATACATGGCACTTCTAAAATGAGAATTTTTTAGAAGGATCATTTGAATTCTGTTTCTCTGCTTCCAAAAGACAGAGTAAGCTTAAATTTTTGCTTGGTTTTTTAAAATAAAAAACCCCACCTCAGTGTAGACATGATTAATGTAAAGCCTGCTTCAGATCAAGAAATGCGTAAGAGAGTGAAGGTTGGGGTTGGCTGGTTGTTTCTTGTTTTTTGGTTTTTGGGGGTTTTTTGTGTTTAATTATTGTTTATTTTGTGTTTCAGCATTATCATCCTACTTCCAGCTGGTAATATTGATTTATCTTCTTTTTTAGGAGAACTTTGTATTTCATATTATATGCAAGTGTATTTGCACTGCAGTATTGCTCTGTGCATTAGAAATATTATTTAGGTAGCCAAGGCAGTGATAGGTAGTCACGGCGAATGTCCTGTTGTCTCTGCTGGCTGAATTAGCAGCGCATCTCTGAAGAGCACTACAGCAGGAATAAAACGAGAAATGCATAGGCTGGGCAGGAGATAAAATGCAGGCAGTAATGGAGAAGAAAGGGACTGGTCTGCTGATGTCCAAGTGACAAAGCTGAGCCTCAGCAGAGGTGAGAAATCACTTTCTGAGTCTGTGAGCATAATCCAGGTTTATAGAGGCAGCTATATGGAATTTAGGTTGAGCTTATTTTATTTATTTTATTTTTACTACTTCGACAACTCCTGCTACTACTAAATCTTGCATTTTAAACTTAGCTTCAATTCCTTTCCCTTGTGGTGTCCATTCATAAAAATGGAGTATCTGTAAAATGTCGTGTTCTCTGATGACCTCCAGTATTTTATGTTACTAATGAATCTGATACATAAGCCATGTATTTATTTCTTTGTGGTGTGCCGTTCTGTGTCCTGGAAAATGATTATGATCTTGAAATACGAATATTGTCCCCCTTTGCCCCAAATCTAAATTTTTCAGCTCTGTACAGCAGTATCAACGCTACATGTTCATGTGCCTAAATTTGACAGTGTAAGGCTGCAATTCCTCAAAGCTTAAGCTTATACTTAACTTTAATCATGTACTTAGTGCCATTCCTACACAGCTAAATGTTTTGACATGTGCTTTTGTCCCATTAATACCGATGAGTTTTAGGCATATGCTTCAAAATGCTTTGAATGCGTGAAAGTTTCAGCTACCAGTGAAATAGGTGATTTAGGGCAAAAATGGTGCACGTGTAAAAAACCGCAAACAAATAGAACCCCCCTGGGTCCTTAGATGCTTATCATTGCAAAGTTTGAAATTAATTTCTCGGTCTTCCTGCTTTCAGTTGTTATTTAGATGGTTTATGAATTCGGAGTGTGTTGTAATTTAGCAGGGGAAGTGCTGACCATCAGCAGGCTCTGGAATTACCAGCAGATGTTACCGTGCTGACCGGAGAGTTTGCCTTTGGTCTTGCTTCTCAGCCCTGGAAATTAGGGCCCTCTCTTGAGGCAGAACTAGCCAACAGAACGCGAGGGCTACCAAGTGAAGGTCCCCAGCACGCACAGCAGTGGCCAGCAGGATAACTTTGCTGAACATTCAAAATATGAAACAATAAATAAAACATTCCCTCAGCGAGGGTGGCCCCGTATCTTTCGTATTCCTAGGAGGTAGCGGTTGCTATGGCAACTCCTCATTTACTTGATTTTTTTTTTAATTTTTTTTTCCCATATATTGATAATTATATTAAGCAGCACGTAAAGGCTGCTAGTTGGCGCAGAGCTGTATTGCTGTCCCGGAGCTGCAGTAAACTCTCTACCCTTCATTTTAAAAACACCTCCCTTCGTGTGCTGGCAGGTGTGCTGCGCTGCCCTCTCATCGCGGTCCGGACTGGGTGGTCCTGCAGCCCAGAGCGATATTAAACTGTACAGTAACTGTGTGTCTCGGGGCTGTGTTCTCGTAGCCCTTCCCCAATTCTGCCACCTGCTCGTTCCTGTTCCGCGCTTGGTCCAACAGCGAGTGCTGTGTTTGGAGGTGTTCTCGAGGGCCTGCCTCCCGCCCCTGCTGGCTGGGGAGTCTCACACGGCTGTGGTGGGAGTTGGTGCTGCGGGAGAACGCGCGGTTCCAAGAGGTATCGAAGAAAACTGGAGGTGGGGTGGCAGATTTGTAAGCAGAGTGTGTTTCTACATCAGCATGGCTGGATTTGTAAGGTGATGCCTCGGCATCGTAGCTTAGTCCTGCTCCCTCTGGGGACTTGGAGCTTAGGAGAAATTTCTTCTCAGAAAGGGTGGTCGGACATTGGAACGGGTTGCCCAGGGAGGTGGGGGAGTCCCTGTCCCTGGGGGTGTTTAAGGAAAGGTTGGATGTGGTACTTAGGGACATGGTTTAGTGGGTAATAGGTGGGGGGGGGATGGTTGGACTAGATGATCCGGGAGGTCTCTTCCAACCTTAATGATTCTATGATAATACGTTAAAGGAAAACAAGGCAAACGAGCCAACGTACACCGATCCTGCTCTGGACCAGAAGCAAGTCCTCTGGCTTCAGGGTGCTGCATCCGCTCAGTAGCGTGGCTCAGCACCACGTGTGAATACTGGACTGGGAGTAAAATGAGCATCGATCAGAGGAGAGCTGCTCTTTCACTGCAGCTTCTAGGACAATCTGTGTCATGCATCTAACACTGCTTTTTCAATGTTTCATTTATTTCGGTCTGGTTGGTGTTTTGTTTTTTTCAAAATAAAACATAAAAACCAAACAAACCCCCCAAAATATTGCTGTCCTCTAGATTGTACAGCACAAGCGATGTGCAGGGCAGCTCAGCCAGGGTTCTGTCGGATCCTGTTCAGCACCCGGGGTTGGCACCGCTGCCACTGCGCCGGGGGGGGCAGGGTCAGGCAGGTACCTGCCCTGTGCCGGGGAAGGACAGGGACTTTTCTGTACGGTGCCGCTAGTCCTGAGCCCAACGGGACCCATGGTCCTTCCCTGTTCTGGGAGTGGACTGGAGGCAGGAGCTTTACCGCTCATTTCAAAGCTATTTGCTCTTGGTAAATATTCTAGCAGTTAATTTAATCCACGCTGTATAGTTATTTCTCCCTCATCTGTGGGTGCAAGTACCCATTACCACAGCATGATGGGGTATAAAATTATTTTATATATTCTCAGCGTCATGGCTAAGTCAGCAACCTTAATTGCTTTGGCAGTGCTCCAGCAGTACGGGAATTGAACGGCTTCGGCGTTATCGCACCGACTTCCAGTTGCGTATAGTCACAATCAAACAAACAGGATATTCAGGGTAAAGCATTTTGCAAATCTCTCAAAAGCCATTTTGTGTCTGTGCATCGCCTGCCATGAGTAACTTCTCTTCCCAAAAGGCAGTGTAAGTGGGAGGGTGAGAAGAGGATTTGACCATTTTGCCTGTTAATTGTATAGACCCAAATACCTTTGCAGTTTAAAAAGTTGTGGTTTCAAACTGAAAGGCTCTCAAGGGGCGGGGGAGAAAGGGGTGTTGAATTTTCACCTGCTCATCAGAATTATTAGAGAACTATTAATAATCTGTTTGGTTTCTTTTTTAGCATCCAGTTGACTGGTGTAAAAATCGGTGTTTTTTCTGATTGCGAAGTTGCTAGCAGTAAGTTGTAACAGGCGGAGATGATGCTAATTTCATCAGTGTCAGGTTCTTTTGTTGCTTTCACAGCCATGATACATTTTACCCTTGTGATGGTGTAAACACAGCACTATTCTCATTAATTTTAGTGATAAAAATAAATTGTAAAACATCTGTGATTTGTTGCTTGTAAGAAAACCAGCTAAGATATTTTAGTGAATGGCCTACTTACAGCTATATGGCAGAATAATGCTAGACTGAAATAATGTCTTAAACACTGTGTGATTACAAGTAATCTTGGAAGTATAAATTGGCCTTTTGTAATGTTTATTTCAGCTGAACCACCAAAATGGTACTTTCTCTTACCCTAATCCTGTTACATTAGAGACACAAACACAAACCCATTTATTGTAGCATGCAGTAATAATTTTTTACAGCTGCTTGAATTATGCTAAGTGATCCTGTGCAGTCTGAGGAACCTCGGCAGAGGTTCTGACCTTGCTTCTTTCTGCGATCAGCAAAGTTGAAATTAAAATATCAAGAGAAACAATTTCTGCAGCAAAATTGTAGAAGTTAATAGAGTTGAATCTACTTTTGCATTCCCGTTCCCGTTAAGTCAGTTCTAGTCACATTATATTTCTGAAGCACATGAAAAAAGTACAGCCACTACTCTTTGGATATCTTTGATGTAACCGATAAAAGAAAACAGAAAAGCTTTAAATTGAATTTCCTAACTGCACATTTAATTTGCATTTAATGCAGCGGGTATTGTATGTTAATCAAATTGAAGGCTACTATTAAAAATTATTTATTAAGAATAAATTGCTTTGTGTGGGAGGCAGGTGTTGCCTGATGTCTTTAGAAGGGCCGTATAGTGAGGGCCAGGGGCCAAATTCTGTGCTAATTTCAATCCCAACCAATTTACTTTGATTTAGTAGCAATAAGGTTGAATTTTGCGAATTTTATGATGTTTAGCAGAGTTTCTTTTAATTACAATCAATGGATTTCTCGCAGGCTGGTACTTCTCAAAATGGGCATGGGCACGAGGTGTTTGTTTAGGCTATGGAAGTGCTGGTTTCTCCGTAGTCACTGTTTAGGGAATTTTCACGCACCGAGTTGGCCGCTTGTTAGGATGAATACCTGCCCTACCCACGGGTGGGGATCTTCAGCGTTCCTATCATGAGCAGTGCAGCCAGCGCCTTGGGGAGTTCACCTCTTCAAACGCGTCGAGATACGGCATGATCTGTTTGTTTTCATAGTGTTAGTTCTGCTGACGGAACACTCGTCATTTTTTAAGACTCTCCTCCATCCCATATAGCCTAGTGTGCGACCAGATGCAAAAAACATGCAAAGTTATCAGCCCTGAGTAGTAAAGGAGAATAAATTTTAGATCACAGATAGCAATCTCTCTTTGCCTCACACCATTGAGCTGAAATAATACTGGGCTATAACATACCAAGCTGCCACTGATAGTTGCAACAGACTATTCAGAAGAAAACAGATTTTAAGATGACTTTGTAATCTGATAATGTGTATTTTCAAGGATATATGCAGAAAGGGAAATTGTGCTTGTCACTATCTGGATCAATACTTTCAACAAATCATAATAAATGCTACTTACTGCTACTTAGCAGGGCATAATTAGTATTCAGTAAACCAATATTAAAATGTATGCTATGCTTTAAACTGTTTGACTGTATTAGCATTTAAATACCCTATTGTGTATTTGCTATTTCTTCTCTTCTTATAAAACTGTATTCTCCAGAGTTCAAAATGATTAATTTCCTTTAGAATATGTACAATGCAAGGATTTAACAATTCCTTGTATTTAATAATTACTCAGTAGCCAAGCTTATTATTTCACATAAGCACTTGGGTACGGAGTCATCCAATATTAGGTCAATCATGCTAATAGCAAAATCTGCGTAGTGCTTCCCTTCCCCTCCCGGCCCCGGGCTGCGAGCGCTGGGCAGGGAGGACGAGGAGGGCTTCCACCGCGCGGGCGCTGTACGAATTCATTTCACATGTCATCCTTCATTTTCTGCCTACGAGAACAATTGACAGCTGGATCAGGGGCTTGACATGTCTTCGGAGAGTTTTGCCCTCCTTGGCATTTGCAGACAATAGTACAGCTCTGTCTGACAAACAAAACCTTCTTATTTTTCCTTTTTTTTTCTCCAGCAAACTGACTTTGCCTTCTCTTGCTTACGAGCAGCTATTTCCTCCCATGCACAAGGGGCATCAAACACCACCAACCTAATTTTAACTCGGACTCCCAAGTTTAGCCTCTGCAATGTGATGAAGGGGCTTCCCTCCACCATGATACTTTATCAAAGTATTTATGGAAAGTCCTGTATAACTCTTGGAAATGATATTCCCTTTTTGTCTCCTGCCCATACAATCTAAACTTTTTTTCCATCCTGCAACTGTGAATAGATTATTAAATATGTGGCAGCTGAGCTGGTAAGTGATTTACATCCTGCTTGCAGGGCTAGCCTTGAATATAAGTGTGCCTGTCTGAAAGATGGACCTAAAAAGGAAAATTCTCCCCCAAAAACAGTGGTAAGGCAACTTTTCTGTGAGCAGAGGGTGTTGAGAAAATTTGGTAATAAAAATGAGCCTTGGGTTTGGCAGCTTGAGAGCAGTGTGTTGTGCCGGCAGGCTGGTTTTGGAAGTTGCTAACTTTGTTCTCTCTGTTCCATTTTCCGTGGGATGGAGGTGGCGCAGTGGGAGCTGCTGGGACCTGGCACCGCTTGCTGCTACTGTAGGGCCAGTTTAGTGCCTCTTGTATGACTGGGTTCATCAGTTTCTGGGCAAGGAACGACCCCGTGGTGGTCCTGTTGTAGAAGCTTCCTCACGCTCATTTGTTGAAGGATGTGGTTTGAGGTGTTCTTTGCCTCTCTGGGGTCGGGGTCCCTCCTGAGGTGCCAATGTCCCCTGTCAGTGACAGTCTGCAAGGTTGCTGCTTTCGGCAGGCGGATGCCTTGTTCTTGTGAGGAAAAAATGGGAAAATGGTCTCCCCCCCAAAAAAGGCAGAAACATCAGCGGAGGTGGTCAGGAGTGTTTTGGCAGGAGGTGGAGGGTCAGGTCAGCCTTGCCCCTTCCTGAACGCCTGCAGGAGAGGGAGCGGGGAGCTGGGCAGAATTCGGCAGGCCTACGATCTGAGGTAAAATGCCGTGATTTTATTTTGGCAGATCTCCCCATGGACGAGACGAAGAGGTTAACCAAAGCACCCTCTTTGCTCTTCGCCGTGCAGGTGTTGTTCTGGTTAAAGTTTGGAGGTGGGAATGTTTCCCAGTTCCTGCTGTCCCTAGGGGCGGGAAAGAGAGCCGTTTCCCCACTTAAATAAAAATGTGGTTCAGCTTTTTAGCTAGGCACAATTAGTAATTTTTAGGAACAGTTTCCAAGCTCAGCATTTTTTAAAATACACCAAAATCCATCTTTTCTTTGATCCAGACATATGAGCAGTTGAAAAGAGAATTAGGGATGGGATTTTAGAAGGAAAGAGTAGGCTTAATAAAGCCACAAATTTGTTAAGGTACCCTATCAAGCATGTTCTGGAAGGATGATATGTGTGAGTTAGGTGTTTGGGCTGTACGATGACCCAGGTCAGTCTCTGTTCCTGGGCAGGAACAGAATCAGGGTCTCAAAACACCCTGGGCAACATCAACACTATTGAGGGTTGTAAATGAGCATGGAAATGTTTCACTCATGTTTCCCGAGATGTTTTTCTTCCGCACTTGAAATCTGATCAAATCTCCTGCCCTGCTACAGGATATTCGCTCTTCTTACGCATTCCTGTGGCGGGGATATGAGACTCCCTGCTCAGATAAGCTTCCGAGTTTGACTTTGTGGACTGAAAATGTAACTAAAAACCACCCATGGCCTTGCAGTAATATTTTGTTTTTCATAAATGCAGGCTTTCTAGCCCTGTCAGTCTGTGCTGCTCGGAGATGGATAGCCCTGAACGAGCCTGCTGTCTGCTGCAGGTGTAGTATTGATAAGTGCTTAAAGAAGCACCGTGCATCCTTCTTTATCAAGGGGATTGCGTCTCCGATAAGGAAAGGAACAATAGGGGTTGGATAGATATTTGATTTGAATGAGAGCGATTTCTTAGATCCTTCGGTCTAGCCAGGAGATGAGAGATAAGCCTTACGGAAGAATTGCATATGGTCTCTGAAATACCCAGCAAAACCCTGGTCCCTCTCCCTGTAGGCTACTTAGCTGAGAAACTCGGTTCTGTATCTTGTGTAGATAAAATTGCCATCAAATCTGTCTAAACTCTTTCTGCTTTCAGAAAATGTGTCACCGAGGTGAAGATTTAAATCAGGCTTTTAAATTCCTCTGGTGGTGGTAAAAGCACATTTCACAACACCGCATTAATTGGTGAATTACAATTGATTTCCTTTAGAAGGACATATTATGTTCTCAATAATACCACATGACGCACCATAATTAATATTGTTACAGTGAATTCTGAATTAATAATTAATGTCTTGCTGCTAATTTTAATGCCTCTGCTTGGGTCTTTTGCACCTCTGGCAGGGATCTGACGTTACAGTCCGTGCCACTTTTGCGTTTACTTTCACTGTGACCATAATGACTGCTAGCAGGGAATCTGCTTGAATGGAGTCTAACGTTGTCCTTTATGAAAGGAAAGGTTTTCCACAGCCCGTGCTCCTTCATGCCCTGTCGAGCACGGCGGTGAGTGCCTACTTGTGGTGATGGACTTTTTAAAGGTAGTGAGACCACAAGGATGCTGCGCCCTTTCCTGGGTTCACCACTGGCCTGCGATTTATCTGAACTGTTGGAGTGATAGGGAAGGCTGGTGATCCCTTCTTGATTGTGCGTAGCGTAGCCCTTGATGGACTCTGCTATTCATAAAACTGGTTTACTTGCATTTACAAGAAATAGTAAGGGGAGGAGAGCAAAATGGCCAGAAAACGCTAAGAAAGCTGGAAGTTGATGTGTAGTGGCTTTGATGGACCCATTCTGCTTTACAGCATCTGAAGATCATACCCAGTATATCACAGGCAGTGGATAAGGATGGAGGCAAGAAGTTATTATGCATCAGAAATACAGTTTTTGTGGCTTAGTTGGAGATGTGCATGTTTTCTGTGTATCAGGTAATAGCTGTTGGTATGAGAAAGGTTACTTTACCCATCTCCGCCTGCTTGATACGTTTTCTTCATTCAAGTTGGGTTCCTCTTCCTCTCCACTCTGTTTACCATAACCAGTGAAATACTAATGAAATATTCTGTATTATAATGTAAAGTTGGTTTTCATTCCCCCTTTTTGGTACATATTTTCTGCTTAGGATCTTTGAGTTAAACACAAAAAAGTGAGAGAAGGCTTAACAACCACAGTGACTTCCATCAAAATGACCTGGATTGTTGGAGCCTTTAAGGTGGAAGATGTACAGAACATTCACTCGAGCATACATCAACTTAGGAAAAATTTTAAAGACCGTAAAGCACAGTACCATATAAATAAAAATATTTTGGGGGTGATGTTCACCAAGCAAGCTGATATTTGTAATAATGGAAAAATATGGCTATGAAGTTGAGACGCTCCAGAGGTGCGCAGTGATTAAGATTTGTGTTCAGTTTAGAAATGGAGCCGGTTTTCTGAAACAAGATGAGGTCAGGCTGTATCAGTTTAATAACAAGCAAGGTACAGACTTGAAGGTATGTTTATTCGAGAACATTATGTCCGAATGAGTCTTGAGGAATACCAAATCAGGCTCAGCTTTGATGAGCTAACTTTAAATCTGAGAAGTTTAATTATGAGTGATGTGGCATTAATTTTAACTGCTAGAACAACATAGCATCTAAGGAAAGAAAATACATGCCTCATGAAATGGCAAATAGCATCATTTTATAAATTAGCCATTGATTTTGACATCCACGTGATAAACTTATGTTAATCATTGTTAACCATGTTGAATAAAAGGCACTGATCTTCTTTCTGAAGAAAGAGAATAAACAACTTCACAGTTGTAAAATGAGAATCAAAAATCCATACGGAAATCTTTTTGAAAGAATGTACTGTAAAAAAAAATACTTATATCTTGTCAAGACTCTGTAATGAATTGAAATTTCTGACTTAAAAAGGTGAGAATCTTATTAATTATGAATTTTTCAAAAGAAAGTAACTGCTATCTTGAGTCAGCTGAAAAAATCAGCAAGCCCAAAAAGTCTTCTTTGGCAGCAGTCTGTAAGATATACCTAGGGAGTATCAGAAGTTTGATGCTTCCCCAATAAATGCTTTCAGTGATCAGTGAAAGACCCTGTGCACTTTCTTCAAATATTTTATATTGATTATGATCTTTTGTAATATTTCATACAGTTGTAAAATCCCAATATCTGATTCCATTTATACCTGAAAATTCTGGTGGTTTTTCAAAGATATTTTGGAGGTAGTGAATGGAAAAAGGTAAAATGTACATTGAGCTATTAAGGACACTTAGATCAAAAATGCGAAAAATACTTGCCCAGATAATGTGTTATTAAATAAAAAATTAGTTTGATGTCAAGCTGGAAATCCATCTTTCTGCCAAAAGTCTCGAACTAGCTACAGCTTTTCTATTTTATTGCTGCAGCAATCAGGTTTATTGATGTAAAATCAGTCTCCTGGACACAGTCTTCCGTGGTCTTAAACTCAGTGTCTAGAGACTCGAAGTCCTTGTTACTTTCTGATCTTTGTTACCAACATCAGCATATAAGACAAGACCAATATATTTTTATTATGTATACTTCAGCATGACAATGTTCTGCCCTCTCCTGTGGTCAAAGATGGCACGAAGCAGCTCTATGTTGCGTGATGTGCTCATGCACTGTTAAACTCGAGAAGGATCTCCAATTATAGGCCATAATCAGTATAAGGATTTTTATATATCTTTTAAGTACAACTCTATATATGTGAAAAGAAGAATACAGTGTTGATCAAGTATGCATCAGTGTTTTAAAACAAATATTTCTTAGCCTTCATGGTTCACCACATTGTCTGATAGGAGTTGCACTCACAATTAGTTCAGGCTTGAGGTGAATTAACATTCTCATTTTTTAAGGCGGAAAAAAAAAGCCAGCAAACAAACAAGCAAACCAGAACCAACTCCCAAACCCAGCCGTTTCCAGCCAATTTCTGTCTTTTCTCAATCCCGGGTGAGCTGGAGAGACTTGTTGACATTTGAATCTCCACCTCCTGAATAGCAGGCTCTGCTCCCCAGCCCATGTGAGAGCGTGAAGAGACATCTGTGGCCAGGCCAAATTCCTGGTGAATGGCTTGTTGTGGTGCAGAGCCAGGGCTGTGCGAGGGGCTGAGGATTGCTGCAGGCGAACGGGGCTCTGAACCTTTCTGCTTGGACTTGCAGGAGGTGACGCTGCTAGAGATATTAATCCCTGGCTTTAAGATTACTGCTTGTAATAGGGAAACCAGTTCCATGTTCTCAACAGATGGCAAATGTTTTCATCTACTTTTTTTTTTTTGCTAAGTAGGTTTTATCCTTAACAGTTTTTTGTATTATTTTTACCAAATTTTCTTGGACGCAAATGCTGTGTTTCTATTTCGCTTTGGTTCTTACTTGGCTATAAAATTCATCTTAAATAATGTGGGTTATGCTTGTTTTAATTTTCCACTATCATTTTAACACTGGCAGCTTAAAGTATATTTATTATGCAATCCAGTGTTGGAAAATGAGCTGTAATATACATTATACTCAGTTTCCTACAATGTAAAAATATCTTTGCAGTTATATTCTAAGCAATAACTGTCCTTAGGGGCTAAAAAAGCGCATGCTGTTTGCTTTGTTTCTTCAAGTTAATCATCACAACTCAAATGTAAACTTAAAAAGCATTAAATGCAGAAATAAAACGTAAGGAGTATTTTGTGGTTTAAAACCATGAAAGATAATACAAAACGTTTTATTGCGAAGGGAACTTTGCGTTTCCTTTTGCAGAAATCCGCTCTGATAACTGATGATCAGGCTCTGGCACTGGCCCCGTATAAAGCCACAGCGGCAGAATACCAGATTAGACGCAGGGAACTGCACAATTCTGGCCAAGCAGCCAACCAAGGAGGAAACTGCTGAATTCCTAATTTTCATCCAAGTGACTTGTTACTTTTCATGCTCTTTGCCCTATGTCTTGCATCCAATCTATTGAGAACATAAATTTCACTGATGTGTTTATTTATTTATTTAGAGTGTATTTTGGAAGTAGAGGAAAAACAGCAGAAAGCTGAAGCAGAACAGAGATTTCACTTACCTTCATGTTTTCAACCCATGTGTGAATTTCCAGGGCCGTTAGCAGAAATCAGCCAGCCAAACGCCCATGCAGCACTTAGAGTGTTGGGCAGCCTCCTCTGACTTGTTTCCTGCATGATTCATGACTCTTTCCTTGGTATAAATAATTTGAATTCTGCTTCTTGCTGAGAGAGTTTCATAGAATCCCAGCCTGCTTTGGGTTGGAAAGGATCTTAAAGCCCATCGAGTTCCAACCCCCTGCCATGGGCAGGGACACCCCCACCAGCCCAGGCTGCCCAAAGCCCCATCCAACCTGGCCTTGGGCACTGCCAGGGAGCCAGGGGCAGCCACAGCTTCTCGGGGCACCCTGTGCCAGGGCCTCAGCACCCTCCCAGGGAAGGATTGCTGCCTCCCAGCTCAGCTCCAGCTCCCCTCCTGCAGCTTCAGGCCCTTCCCCTTGGCCTGGCCCTCCCTGCCCTGCAACCAGCTCCTCTCCAGCTTTCCTGCAGCCCCTGCAGGCACTGCAAGTGGCTCCAAGATCTCCCCGCAGCCTTCTCTGCTCCAGGCTGGACAAGCCCAGCTCCCTCAGCCTGTCTCCAGAGAAGAGGGGCTCCAGCCCTCGCATCATCTCCAGGGCCTCCTCTGGACTCACTTCAGCAGCTCCATGTCGTTGTTGTCCTGGGGACCCCTAAGCTGGACGCAGCACTGCAGGGGGGTCTCACCGGAGCAGAGGGGCAGCATCCCCTCCCTGGTGCTGCTCGTCACGCTGCTGGGGATGCAGCCCAGGACATGGTTGGCTTTCTGGGCTGCAGGCTTGCATTGCTGGGTCATGTTGAGCTTCTTGTCCACCAACTCTAAGTCCTTCTCCTCAGGGCTACTCTAACTCCATTCTTTGCCCAGCCTGTTTGAGTAATGTGTCTTCGGAATGGTCTTAATCCTTAAGTGAGGAAGTATCAGTTTTAAAAGCAGCGGCCTTTTGGTGAGGACCAAGATGTGTGCCACAAAATACTTTATTCTTGGAAAGTTTGCACAGATTAACTGTAAGAAGAGTAAAATAGGATGCATAGGTTGGCTAAAATATATTTAAAATAATATATGAGAAAAGGAAGGGAATATTCTTTCCCATTAAATGAGCTCAGTAAGTAGGATGGCATTGTTAGTGTGGTAGAAGGGATATTTCCCATTAAGTATATTCGTATGACATGAAATGTCTGAGACTAAAAGCAATTTATATGTAACATAAGGAATAATCGATATTGATTTGGAATGAAGAATGCTATAATCTTGTTTTTGAAAGATTCATACAACTTGCAATTGTATGAAAACTTGATTCTATTACACCTTCCCTGCAGCAACAGACCACAAAGATTGATTAATACATTAAAGGCACTATTTGGGTGAAAAAATAATGCTACACAGATTTTCAGCTGTCTTCTCTCTAGCTGCTTTTGCTTTCTCCTTTCAGATGCGCAAGCACGAATGTTTCCAAGGGGGACCACAAGCACACTTAGACCCTGGTAGTGTAATAATATCTAACAGATAGCAGTGTTACATGTTTTCAGCACTACACAAATGAATGAATTCATTCTCAAAACACCTTTGACAGAATTCTTTGAATATTGCGTATGAAAAAGGATTAATGAACAGTCACATTTGTAACTTATTTTTTTCATTTTCCAGGAATACTTGTTCAAACAAGTTCTTGCTTACAAGGTAGTTCATGAATAAGAAAAACATTTGTAAATACTCAAGCAAAACACACTGTATGCTCAAGCATTTGCATCAGTAGAGTTTGATCACTTTGAAATCTCTTTTGGAGATCAGGGAATAAAAGCAAATTCTACTTCAAAAGGTTAACAGCACGTAGTTCAAGGTGTAAACGAGACATACCCAAAGTACTAATTCTGGCAAGTAGTATATATTGGCAGCTTTGGCTGGTATTTGGTAGTGCAAGGACATAGTATTTTCTATTTGCCGTAGCTTGTGCTTCAGAGTCTACATTTTTATTAACTGCACTAAACAACCTCTTCCCCGACAGAAATGATGCTGTGGTTTTGCATGAAAAACTTACCTTCCGAGTGTGAAAGAGAAATGTGTAACGATCCATTTTTCATTTCTGCAGCCAACTAGAGGTAACAGTTGTGGGAAAGGCGTACTTTGTGTCTTGCTGGTTGGTGGGTTCTCGTTCATGAGCCTGATGATGGAACAGAACCAATGATGCTGCTTGCCGTGTCAGTGCTGAGGAAACCACAGGAAGAAAAGGCAGCGCTGTAATGTTAAGAAAAGCTGTGGAGTCTGGAAAGAGAAGGTTTTATCCACCCAGTTTGCGGTTAGTGGTGCTGGTTGTTTCAGGAAGTTTTCTGGGTATGTAGAAAGGCACCGTGTGGGGCTTCTCCTGCACACAGAAGTCAATGCTTAGGGCTGTCTGATGAAACAAAGAGGAATAATTCCTTTCATGTTCTACTAACTTTGAGAAAGCAGCACAGCGATACTCCAATTAGCACACCACAATAGGGCTTTCATCTCTGTCAGTGCGCGTGCTGCCTTTTATTGCCTCAGTGTATTTGGCCAAGAAGGTTGTTGATTTCTTTTTTTTTTTTTTCCACAATCACTTCCAATTTTTCCATGCGTCTGGCACTTGGTAGGAGTTCCTGCGCAATAGGTGCGAGCAGACCCGCCATCTGAAATCCATCCAGCCTGCTCCAATGCTTTATGAGATTATTACAGGAGGAGTCATCCCTAGGGGCTCATATGTTAAACGGTTCATTTGGATGTGCGTAGTAGGGCTTTTGCTTCCTGTGCGCTGCTTGCGTACATATTTATTTTGGGAAAGATCTGCACAGAAATATGGCAGCTTTACTGCACAGCAGTCCTCTGGCCAAAGCTGGCTTTTGGTTATTTGTTACTGCTGCTGAGGTAGTGCAAGTTTCCGGGTGTTTATTAGGATAAAACATGGCATTAGCTATTGCCACGTAATATGACAGCTGGTCTGGGTCACCTGTACCAACGGTGGGTGGGAACAGGATTGGTGTGCAGGAGGCATTGCCCATGTGTTGAGGAGGATGAGGGTTATTTAATAACTGACGCAAAAAGAAGTGAAAGCCCAAAGTAAATGTGGAAGGTTTCCAATATCACCAGGATTGCAAGGAAGAAGAAATTTGTACAGACAAAGCCTAAATTGAGAACGTACTTGGAAATTCTTCTTGTTCTCAAGACTTCAAGCCACATGTGTGCTTCCCCTGCTATTGTAGCCTGTTGTCTAGTAAAGTTCATTGGTATTTTTCCAAGGAAATCCTGCTGACCAGTTGCTGTAGTTTGCACTGTACGATTGCTTGAAGCCACGGTAGCAAATACTGGGAAACATTTGGAGTCCGAAAATGTATTTAGAGATGTTTGTTTGCAGCAGACAAGGGTTTTGCACAGAGGTTGCTCTACATCGGGGAAGCTGTTTATCAGCAGATGCTCTATTTTGCTCTGTTTTCCTCTATTTTGCTAGTTCAGGACTCAGAACCAGTGAGTTTTATTGTGGACTTGGAATCCAAACCAACTGCTACCGTGGTAATATTGTAGGCTGTAATATTAGAATATAGTTTGTCTGTGATGTATAACCGTCTTTTTTTCTAGTTTTCTGAATGTTCCTGTATATTTTTACTTCGGTGAGATGGTGAAGGGATTAGCCATACAGAAACGATGCTGCAAAGAGAGGAGTTACGATGCCATCATGTTAATTCCAAACAGATTTCAAGCTATGACCATAAAATAGTTCTCAAGGCAGGTTACATGTGATTTTTTTATTGTTTTTTTAAAATTTGCTTCTCTGACATGACGATAACTTTCTGATTTTCCTCTTCTAGAAGTCTGGGCCTTTCAGTTTTCATTGTGTTAAATTCCTGAAAAGTTTTGTCTTTTTAAATGCAAATGATGTATTGGCTTGGAAATAAATGTACAAATGTCAAAATAAATCAATGAAAGATTATCAAAGAATAATAGGAATGAATGAGGCAAACATCACTATAAATGGGAAGCAATGAAACCCTGATCATTCCAGTTCGACATCCATAAATTTGCACCGAGGCTGTATGTACATGAAGTTAACCATGCATGGAAGTGTTTGCAGGGTTGAGATTTGACTTAATGCTGTGTCACAGAGGTGCATAATTAAGTGCACATACAAATTAAAACACATATGAGAAAGTAGATTAAAATGGAATTGAGTAAACAAGACTTAAAAGTGTCCTCAAACTAATACCATTCTGTAATTCTTAATTGAAAACTGTTAGGAACCTATTTTTGTATATGTAGTACCGTATCTAAGCAACATGTACCCGTTCTTTGTAGGATGTTGTAATTGGAGGAAATAAGGTTCTTTTTTGTGAAAGTGTAAAATGGCTTGATACATTTTCCTGTCTTTTTCAACTCCCTGAAACAAGGTGACTGCAAACAGTTGCTTGCTGTTATGGTGCAGATGGTTTTGGAGACGCTAAGACAGGGGTCAAGAGACTATAGTTCTGGCTCTGCTAGTGACTTCCCAGGTTACCTTCAGCAGCTGACTTCCATGTGCTTTTTCTTTTTTCCTTCTTCTTTTCCTCTGCTCTGTGTAGACACAGGTTTGGAGGTCATGGCTTCCTGTGGTTTGTTTGTATGGTATGTACTGTATGCTTGTCCCGGCCTTAGGACAGTTCTTGCTGTACTGTAGTAGTATGTGAAATGGTATTGAAAATGACTGTGGTACTAGAGCAAAGTTCACCTTCATTCCTTCATCGCCTTCACCAGTAAAAAGTGGTTTTTGTCTAGGATCTTATGGCATAACATCGTCTTCCTCCTATGGCAGTAAAACCCTATGGAAATGGGGAAAACCTTAAGTTAAAACCAATACAGAGACATTGCTTAGAAATACTCGGTCCTCGTATTTTAGTAAAAGTAAGGACTGTGCAGAGTCCCGACCTGTAAAGATGGGGCTCGTTTCTGATTTGTACGCACATAAATTCCATGATGGTCAGGTCAGTGCAAAAGCTCACCTTTGAAACCACCTCAGGAGAAAGAATACAGACAGCACCATGCACAGCAGTGGCTGCAGTACCCTGGTCCTGAAATACCTGCTTGTGTTCTGCAAGCCCACCAGCTTTTTGGCATTTTTAGTCTTGCAGCTCTGCTTTCCTTTCCTCTTCCTTTTTTTCCTCCTTCTCCTTCTCGTTTTGGAACAACAGTAAACCTGTGAGAAGAGATGGCTGTTGTCATGCTGATCAGAGGTCTGAAAAATGTGAGTTGGCTCAAACACGGTTGTGGGGACGCCGCTCTCGCAGAGCTAGGGCGGTCTGGTTTTCAATCATTCTCTTCCACCACCTCTGCGTGCCCTCCATTTCTTTCAAAAGTCTGTACTGAGTGACCCAAAGCCAGAAGTGATATTGTAGCACCAGGCAGCGAAATCGCAGGGATATAAACTATATATCAGGCTGTACTGTGGAGAGGTCTGAACACGCACAGGAGCATTGCTGAGCGAGTCACCTGTCTACAGCGGTCAGCAAACCGCTGTCCCAGGGGTGGCTGTAATAGACAGCCCTTGGATGAGTTTGTTTGGCAGCCCGCTGACCCCCGGCTCCGGTACTAATCTCTGATCAGTAACCATCTGCTCAATGCTACCCAAACAACGAAGCACTTTTCTAACTGTCAGGGATGACCTGGAGAAACTCATGGGGGAAATAAAACCATCAGCCACTGATTGGAATACTGATAGCCATCATTTAGCGTGGGGCTGCAGGAAACCAAATTACGGCTGCACTCTCTGCCTCGCTGCTCAGCAATATTGTCAATTTGAAGTTAAATCTTCTTGATCAATCCAGGCTCAGTTTTGCCACCTTTTGTTGTATTGAATTACACTTCCTAATGGGAATAGTCTCCTGTAATCCAGTGGTATGCATCACGCGGTAAGGAAGTGCAGTTACAGGGTGCAGTGTTTTAAAAACTGTTTGTTTTCTTGTCGTACTTGGAGTAGGCTCTGATCTGAGGTTTTGTGCATCTCTGGAGTTACTTCTTCAGAGTGAAAGGTGTTGGGGTCGTTTCACTGTGGCGCAAACATGCGAAGAAGTTGGGTCATTGGAAATCGTTGTATGCAGAGGAGAGACTTGTCCAACTCTTTAATTTGCCGTGGAGGCAAAGCACAGCAGCTTTTAGTTACTCATCTTCGAGCAGGAAACACACTTTTTGGCTGTGGCATGTGTAAACCCATGGAAGCCAAACACCTAAAACACGAATCCTTTGTCAGTCAGCACCAGCTAGTGTACACGATTTCCTAAACATCTGTTCAGTCATTGCCGTATTAAATCTGCGGTACCACAAATGTCTGCATGTTAAAACAGAGATTTGTATTTTAGATGCCCTAATTGAGTTTTAAATGTTATTTCATTACCTAGGTCACAGGACACAGAGAGAAATAAAGCTGTTTGTGAAAACTCAGAGCCAAATACTGCAATCCTCTCTTGGTTTTTGCTCTGGTAAAAGTCAGGCTGGCTCCTGCTGTGGCTCAGAATCAGCAACGCAGATTGGCCTCGTGTGGGAGGGTTGGTGACAATCCATTGACACCCATAATGCGGTATTGTGGTGTGAGCAGCCAACACAGAAACGATCGCGCACCAACACAGCGTGGTTTTCTGTACATATGAGACTGGTCTTCTGACCCTCTCCCTGCTGCCCTGTGTGGGTTGTTCTGACACTGCTCTGCGGTGTCTGCAGAAGTCAGGCAGCATATGTGACAGGATAATAGGATATTATCATTAAGGAGTTTAAAAAAAAAAAGTGACAAATATTTTCGTGCAGGAGCTGCTCTTGTTCAGCGTGCCACGTCTGGGAGATTTACTTCTCAGTGGACAAAGGCTGTGTGGGAACAGACTTTAGTATTAGTGACGTGAAAGATTCAAATCCTGATGTGTGTTCCTAGGCTGAATGTGTTTTGAGTTGTGGGCAAGCGCTCTATAGTCTTTCCAAAATCAAAGCACTCCATTTCTTACAGATGAGTCCTGGACAGGAGTGTGTTTCTGACCATGTTCAGTTTTTGGAAAATGCTGGTGTTGTGCTAAAAAGATCACAAGAAGGAATTGGAGCACTGCAAAGGTTAAAAAAAATAAATTATATATAGATAAAGGAATTTTTTTCTGTCATCTAATTCTGAGCATGGATCTTTGAAATGAAGTTGGCTCAGGGATTTATAGGGGTTCACTTACAACCATGCCATTTTACTGTGTCTTCTTATATTCACTCTTCCTTGATGCAATGATTACTGATAGCATCTGAAATAATTTCTCTTTCCTGCTAAAGAGTCTCCTTGCAACTTGTGCGATCACTTGTACCTTGACATTTATTCCAAGATGCACTTAATACCTATTGATATATATATATGGGTCCTCTTTAGCCTGAATAGTCCTATAAATACTGGAAAGGTCATGAACACCTCTTTCAAGTGGACTCTCTCAGGAGAAGAGCTGAAAGCTGGACTGTGTTTTTCTGAATATTTGATGACCACTGAAAACTTACTGTAAACTGCCTGGGAAGTGAGGAATGTGTGGGAAGAGGGAGGTGCATCTGCCAGAACCAAACTGAGGAGGAGAGACAGAGTGAGCCGAAGTGGGGAGACTTCTGTGAAGGAGTTCAGGCACTGAGCTCAAGACTAACGGGTATATGTGATGGGATAGACAAGACGTAAACTGGAGCTGGCAAGGGTTTTCATGCAAGAGCCCTCAGTTTTTCAGTTCTGGTGCGATCTGGTGGCCCCAGTGCATGATTCAGCTCCTGGGTGGGAATGACCAAGCAGAGCTCCCTTAGCAAGACGCAGACAGCCTGAGCGGAGGCTGCGCTCAGATTTTGCCTGGGCTTGTGGCCAGGGGCACGTGGATGCGGGTCGGCAGTACTTCAGAAGGGCAGATGGAGCCCAGCTCTCATGCCTTTGTGTTTCCATCGCTGCTTGTAGCACACAGTCAGAGCACGGTGTACCTGGCTGCAGTTTCCCATTTGCGGAGGGGCAGTCCCCTCCGTTCTCGCTGGGGCTTTGCCTGGAGGCACGACCTGGCTCTGTTCCCAGCTCCAGTGGGCTGGGAGTGACCGGCTTTCTCTGGCGTGGCATGAGCCAAGGGCTCGGAGGAGAGCGATGCCAAGTCAGCACACGGGCTGCCGGAGTTGGAAGATGCTGACCCATATATCGTGTTGTAGCAGTGCCTTCCTTCCCAGCACTCTTCCGAGGGCATTTCGCCTGGCCCGAGTACCGTAGTGCTGGGACTTAACGCTGGGCAGTGAGTCTCCGCAGCCACAAACTGAGCAGCTGGAACTTAATCACTCCAGCTATCCTTAATTAAGCCTCTGAATACCCTTATCTGCTAGCCAAGTTAGCGTTAGCCCAGTCCTACAGATGGTGAAACTGAGACACAAGGAGGTTAAGTAACTTGCCCAAGGCTGTGCAGTGAATGGTGACAGATCTCGGATTAGAGCTTGTGAGTTCTTGGCTCGCAGTGGCTCCCGCGGTCTGCTGGACCGTGCTGCCCAGCCGACCGGTTTGGTCATGCATGCTGCTTGCGTCGGAGCTCTCCCAGCCAGAAAATCTTGTCTCCCATCTCCAGGGGAAAATCTGTCATCCTCTCAGCACAATCAAATCATTGAATGTTTTGGGGTTTTTTTTATTTATTGATTTAGTTCTAACTGTTACTTCGGCTTTTCAGATGATTCCCCCAGTCCTCCCAGGATCACCTAGCTGATCATAAAGGACACTTTATCATTTATGCACTACCTGGAAAGTCCATAGGTGTGGAATAGCTTTCATTGTTCACATGCTATTTGAAAGCCTTCTCTGCATCGTGCCATTAATGTGAAATCACAGGCTAGCTGAGGAGCAGTTCTTTTATACACCTTATGGTCAGTAAACAGGTGCTTTGCAAATGTTGGGTGGTGCATCGGTATCGCCGTAGGAGATTCTGACACAAATACAGATCTTAAACAAGAAGCTGTTAATTTTCAGAGATATTTTGTGCTGAAAAGATCACCTCTTCTGTTACAAGCATTTGAATTTTTCACCAGTTAAATTCCCTGTTCGCTCCAGAGATGTGTTCTTCCTCTGCCATTCCAGGAGAGGCTCCATCAGCTGGTGCATGATGCTTTCCCCAGCCCCACCACACCACATCTCTCCATAGCACAGTGAGACCCCAGAGTGTAACAGACCCCTTCCATTCTCTGCTTTGTGCAGATGGTGGTCCCCCCCAGCCAGCATCCCCACCCCATTTCACTACATAGTTGATGTGGATAACTGGTGAACCAGGACCCCTGCACCACGTGCTGAGGAAGGTCTCAGTGCAGCCTTTGCAATGCTGCTCCAGCAGCGTTTTCTGGAGGCTCTCTGCTGGTGAGGTACCGTAACTCTCAGCTAGGTCAGGGTCTGCCCCACGCTGCTATCGAATGCCGTGGGCAGCGCTGTTTGAGCACAGCAGGGTGCACCCCTGGAACGCTGGAGCGAGAGAGGTATCGTTTGGCCCCCACATTTCACGTTGTGAAGCAACTTGTTCATGTGATAATCTCCTAAGGATTAAAAGGGCTAAAAAAAAATGCATTTGGTTATGTGCTTGTAATGCCATGGGTGGGTGACAGAGAGCAGAACACAGCTCCTGGCTACCAGGCTTTCACTGCAAACTCTGCTTCAGATTGTTGAAATGTTTTTCTCTTTCATTCTGCATGTTGTGCATCTCCGTACTTCCAGCGTCCTGCCACTGCGACAATGTGAAATGTCAAAAGAGAAGGATTATTCCTGCCGTATCTCTAGCCCAACTGGAAGCAGTAAGTGCCAGAAGTGTTAGGCAAACGCCTGTTCTGACTAGATTGCCAGCTTCATTTTGCGGGCCAAAAGGTTCAGGTAGGTTGAGTAAGCTTTGGATGAGAACTCGTGCTTCTGGGCGCTTATCTGAACCGAACAGCCAAACTGTTTGAGATCTGCCCGTTGCTTCTTGAGACCAGATGTAAGCCCATATTGTGCTTGCAGGGATGGAGGGAGAGCTGGCATGCTTGTTTATGCATACTTAACAGTTATGAGGATATTAATTACTATTATTTAGCGATATTCTGCTATTAGAATGCAACTTTAAAAGAAATATTTCTGATTACTTATTTTCCTCTGCTTCGTTCTCTGTTCCCCGGTCAGGGCTCTAAATAATTCCAGTATTTTCCTTTGAGGAATTCTTTATTAAAGATTTGACCGCGAAATCCTTAGAGTGGTCCCATATTTGAAATTATTTGTAAAAGCCTTTGATGCATCATTCTGGGGGTTTGCTTTCTTTTTGGGTTGCGATTGTTGCCAGTTTTTGTGGTACTTGATTTCTGTGTCATCCTGTGCTTTAGCTTCCTTTTCTGTGTTTGGCTGTTACGCTGTTACCCAGCACCGTCTAAACTGAAATTTAGAATTGAGTACACAGCTGGAAATTATTTACCAGCTCAGAATCTGTTGCTGCCTTATTCCTCAATGTTAGCTACAGACCCTGAATGCTCGCATGTTGGTAGAAAGCGGTAACAAAAGCTTTATAAATATCGTTGAGCTGAGTCTGAATCTTTGCTTTCAAATTCAAGAAACCGCCCCCCCCCCCCATCTCGCTCTAATTTCTGCCGTAGTCCAGATTTACAGAGGCCTTGAGTTTATCTCTAGATCTGATTGCATTTACCCAACTGTAGTTTTCTGTGTTCACAATCCATAAACACGTTCTCATGCCAGCGGTACGTGGATACCCATCGCTCTGCCGAGGGGGTGTGCGACAGCGGTGCAGGGCGCGGGGGGAGGAGAGGGCGAGAGCGCGGGACTGTTCTGCCCTTCAGCGGGTGGAGGTCCAGCTCCGTTTCCCACTCTCCATCCACGGGGGCTCCTTCGCCGTGTAATAACACAGCCATGTCAAGGGAAGCAATAATATTTTCTATCCCAAAAACAAATACATAAACAAATAAAAATCCTTATCTAAGAGCTTGAGATGGAAGGAAACACAATATCGAAGAGAATTAAATTCAAACCTCAGGTATGCCTCAGGCGTTTCAGGACAAAGAATTGCTTTGTTCTGGGTGGGACTTGAGGGAAGCAGAGGCCATCGTTTGTCGTTGTCAACACTTGGATTGAAGTTTAGAAGGTCTGGAAATGTTTTCAGGGGGCAAGTGGTACATTGCTGGTTTGGCAGAGCGATAAAAGGAATACTCAAATGTACCAATTAAAAGGTGTGAATGGCATTTTTATGGCTTTGTTCTCATGCAGACTTTCAGCAGCAAATGCGTCCTGTACTGTAAGGCTGCTTTGGTCTGAAATGATTCACTCTGATTTATATTCTTTAATTAAAGGCTTTTAACATTTAATTATATTGGGAAAATAGCATTGTTGCTTAGGTCAGTTTATGGTACAGGAAGTAATCTTACTTTTATTGTCTAGGCTGTGATTGCAAAACAGAACTTCCCGCGTGCGCAAACCTCCCAAAACATGAGGTGTGCAGAATTGTGCGTGCACTTGCACAGCTTGCACAGCACCCCAATTATTGCATTCACCTGCTTTGCATGCATAATCACATAAATTAGTTGGGCAAGCTAGCTATGCATTATGCATATTTTTACAATCACTGGTTGTACTGTACACTTGTAAATATAACTGAGCTTTTTCTAACTGTAGTATATAATGTAATGAGAAAATTATCTGTGGAGTGGTAAAGTGGTAGCTTCTATATTGCCAGGAAGGATTTCCAGCATGCAGCAATTCTAGCTGTGAACATATCTGATTAAATTACATGAGTTTAGAATGAAAGTTGAATCAGTAAAAAGTGTTTTCATCTTCCTACTGAAGGCCAGAATTTTCAAGCTGGGTGTTCAGCATTCGGTACCAAATTTTCTCCTCTTCATCATAATTCACAGCCCCCACCCCCCAATAATGTAAATAACAGACTGCACAAAATTGAGACATGCTTAAGAATTAAAAAAATCCAACTGATGACCTCTAATGGTGCAGTACATATTTAGCTTCCAGGAGATGGATGTATTCTGTAAGTCCACTTAGCTTTTTATCTTAAATTCTTGGATACAAGCCTACCCTTCCAAAACTCTCAACACAAAACTATCTCACAGGTTGTCTCTATCCGCCTGCCAAAAACTGTTGAAGCAGAAAGGGGAGAAGATGAGGGCTGCAAAGAATCCACACTACTTCTGTCACTCAGAGATACCAGGGTGGCTATCTTTTCCTCTTCCTGGCACTGCTGTCTTTCTTATCTGTGGTACTATTGTTCCTCGCTGGTCTCCAGTTTTCGTCCTGATTAAGTATGCAATCAGAATATTGGTGCAAGGCTTTCTCATTCATTAGATGATGTCACGATTTCTGGGCACTGCATATGTTGCATTGCTAGGTAGCACTTAGCAATGTTTGGATCCCCATCTGTTACCTCAATTTGGCACATTGTGCCTGCACTTTAAACTCTAAAATGTTATGACACTGTTTCCTACGTTTCTGGGTGCCAGGTGGATTGGAGCCATTCCTCGAAGGTTGTGCGTGTGCGGTGTAAGGGAGTAAATAACTTGGAATGGGCGTTTGTCCGTGCTGTGAAGAACTGAGGGTGTCATTGTTCAATACCCAGCACAACCCAAGCCAGCTACTTCCCAGAGCGATACTCCAGCTTCATGTTAATTATTTACTGAAAAGATGACAGCTACTTGGACACTGTTGGCTGTGGTTGCGTTTATTTCAGCAAACTGCACGCATCTCTTACAGAAGAGGTACTTTCTCCCCGTAGTGAGAACTACATCCCTCCTTTCTGTCGGCTGATCACTTACCTGGTAAAGCTTGGAAGCAGTTCTCCTGTCTCTCAAGCCGACTTCGCCATCTCCCTTTCTCTATACGTCTTGCGAGTCTGTTAAAACTTACAAGCCATTTGGTCCTTTTTTCTTCACACCTTTTTTCCCTGGTTTGGGAAAGGTTGGAAGGTTGGGCCAGATGATCTCCTGAGGTCCCTTCCAGCCTAAATTATTCGATAGCGGTCTTCCGCTCGTGCTGTCCCTGTTCCTTCTCACTGAGAGTACCTAGTGGGTACCTTAGCAGCTTGTGTGGAACCATCAGTGCTGGAGTGGTGAAGTCAAAAGTAAGTGCTTCAATTATTTTACACACAAATGATGAAATCTCCTCAAAATAACTTCACTAACAGTGACCTAAAAACTCAGTTCTGTCTGTTGCTCCTAAAATTCATCAGAATTTTAACTCCCCGTTGTGTTGGTATACTTGAGAATTGGGTTAAAAGAGCTTGAAACTGGAGGAAATAATAAACTGGTTTGTAGACGGTGCAAATATTTCAGTATGACCCATTTCCAACACATTATTTTTAGTGTACGACATTTCACATCACTTTGCATTGAGATTTGATGTGACAGTACTAATAAACTTAAAACAACAAGAAGGAAAAAAGCCTTTTTTTTTTTACTGAGCAAGTACTGCTTAACTTCCTACGGTCTGAAAGAGCCAAGGGTAGGGACCGGGAAAGCGGCACCCTCAGGGGCTGGCGTTCCCCATATGATACCTATAAAAAGCTATCATGTAACATGATGGTGTATCTAGCCAAACCTCTCAAAATAATTTTATAATTTAGCAGTCACTGCCTGAGGAGCCCAAGGGATTTAAGCACAAAGGACAGAGAAATAAAGCAGAATCCCGTTAATGTTTGCTCCACTGCCATGTAGCAATCTCGTAAAACGCGGGTTCTGAGGATGATTTTTTCGCTTAATTTTTCTGACTTTACTTACTTTTAAATATCTTTGGTGAACGAGCTGCTGAACAGGGCTGGCTGCAGCCTAGTAACATGGTTGGACTCAGTACCTGAAAGCTGGTAGAGAAAAGAAGAGAGCGCGGAACAGTGCTTGGAGCTGTGCTGCGTTACCAGAACTCGTGTTAAAGCACCTGGCAAGGTGCGCCTCGTGGTCTCTGTGTAACAGGCAAAGTTTATTTCATTTAATTGGTTTTAGCAATCTTTCAAGTTTTTGCTCTCTCTCTTTTCCCAAAAGAACTAATGTCTAAATAATGTTTACTCCCTGCATTCCAGATCGTGATTGAGATACAACGTGGAAAAACTGAAATGCTTTGACTTCTTCAGCATTTGGTGTTTTACATTTTTTCCAGTTCGCACTGTGTAAACGTTCCCTCTGCAGAGGAAGTAACAGAGCCCAGAAGCTTGACTGTAAAAGAATTCCACTTTTAATAGAGGCGTTTGGTTTGTAGTTGTTACACAATTAACCACAGCTTTCTCCCCAACAGTAACTGTCACCAAAACCAGAAAATGAACTCTTGATTGGATTGAAAAACTTCTGATTTGGACAACAATTGGATTGTTGTCATCCTGTCCTGTTTTATCTAAATGGTGATTACTCTCTTCATGTAACTTTGTGAGTAGGAAACGCCGTATGCTTCTAAAACAGAGCTAAGAAGTGGGCACACACATGATGCTAAAAAAAACCTGTTACAGTTTACAGGAAACAATCTCTTTCTCGGCAGTTACAAAGGAGAAGGGACTTCAGAAAATACCTGTTATTAGCTAGAGGAGAGGCCGCTATATCCAGCGTTTTAGCATCGTCTTAGTTTGACCATGAAATAGCAATTTCTGTTTTCCTAAGTTCTGTTTGAACATTTTCCATGATGGGTTGTTTAAGTCAAAGAAATGCGTGAAGCGTAGTCATCCAAGGCTAATTCCTGCTCTTTCAGAGGAGAACTCTTCCATTATTCTTGCCTGCTTGGTGGTTTTCTTTAACCTGACCAGATGTGTTTGTTGCTATGTGTGGGGAAGAGGGTTCAGACAGAAATGTACAAAGAGGTTTGAAGTTGGCCAAAAATGTGACCAGTTTGAAATATGACTTGCTTGTCCCTTAACTCATTCCTTTTGAGACAAGCAGTGCTGGTCTCTGAATCATAAAACTGGATGGTTTGAAAAATGATTTAGAGGTTAGGAGATTTTGGAGGTACCTGACTGAGTATGTAGCAGACAAAGTTTTGAAATTCAGCATCCATTGCAAATAATGTCTTTTTTTTTTTTTTTTTAAATTAGGGCTCTGAAAATATGGAGCTAGTTAATACAAGCCATTATGAGATTGTATTTTTTTTCGCTTGTTAATGGCATTCTTTGCTGTGTAACTGCTTTTGACTTCCCTGTGACCTGCAGTTTTAAGTACAGGTTTTGTCTAGAGACGATAGTGATACCACAGCAGTTCACTTTCTGTCTCGTGTGTGTACTGTACATTTAGAAACCACTGAACCAAATTTAACCCTACTGTAATTCCTAAAAGTGAAATTGCACCATGTGAGAAGAGTGAGTTTTAGACTGTGACTTAGTGAGGTAAAGAAATGCCGGTTTCTCGGCGGGAAGAGAACGAGATGCAAGGCTGGGACAGGCTCACCCTGTCGCAAGACACGATACGCAACCGTAGTTGTCGTGTCCCAGAAGAAGCACTTGGAAGCACAGATGCAGAAGCTCTGCAATAGCTCGAAGCTTGTATCCCCTGTTGTGTCCTGGATGAAGTGCTATCCGTGTCACTGGAATTGCCTCTTCTCCCTCTGCCACCTCCCTATCCCCATCTTTACAAAGCTCCGTAAAACCTGTCTCTCCAAGAACCACCTGGGTAGAAACAGATTCACAGTCCAAATGTGCTTGTGTCTTCGTTTCCAAGGATGCGCACGACCTGCTTCTAAATGTATTGCAACCCATGGCGTATTCCAAGAGGTTTATTTCTTGGGGATTGCTTTTCGTCGCACGTAGGCAAATAAATTGTCAAATGCCCAGAAAAGTGCTGTGAGCGCAAGCACGTAATTAGTTTTAGATAGAGCATTCATTAAAGCAAGTCAGTGAGTTCCTTAAGAGCTGTGGGGCTGATCCTCAGGATCCTGAGCCGCTGTAGCATGCTGCACCTGGGAGAAGCCGTCTCTGAAGGTGGTGTGTGAGCTTTCCAAAAGGTTGTGGGCAATGAAAAGCACCACTTAAAGGGAAGAGAGTTGTCTAAAATGATGTAACATCTTAGGGACTGCAAGTGGTTTCAAACCCTCTCTCCCTTACTTAGATCAGGTTAAATTCACTTTCTGCCTTTAAGTAGGAACTGAGTTTTAATTGTGGCTGCCTACGGGTCAGCTGCAGCTTGGGCTTGTGATTGATTGGGTCCTCCAGAGCAAGCCAAAATGAACACAGGATAGTCAGCAGGAGTGAACTCAGGCCAATTAGTTCCCAGTGCTATCGGCAATGCTATGGGAAATCCATTTTTTTATCAGTAAGACTGCAGCTTGCATCAGCAGTCTCCATTCCTCATAAGCAGATCATTGACTTATAAATTCTTCTGGTATCTTTGGGAGGTTTTTATCCTCTAGCCTATTGCATGTACTAAATTCGAGGGGACATATCACTAGCTGTAGCAGTGGCAAGGCTAATATTTTCTTTAGGAATATTGTGTTATATGTCAGCTGAAACAGCAAATGCATTTTTACGGTGTGTTTTACTGTCACAGAATTGCATACAAGAAACAGAACGTGCTCCTACTAGCAGGCTGTGTTTCTCCTTCTGATTTAATGGGGTAAATGATCAAGGTTTCTAAAACTGGGCTGAAAATTGTGTTACGTATTGCTGCTCATTTAGAAAGCAGTAAAGCTTAGTAAATCAAGGCAATTGATTAAGCATCTATCCTAAATTATAACAGAGCAGATCTTCATGCGCTGTCACTGGTAATGTGTTTATGGGATTGCGTGTGCGTTGCTGTGTCCTTCAATTTAAATACGTACTGCTGCATGAGGAGTACGTGTGGGACTCACTGCTGAAAATCGTCTTCACCAAGTATGGGGCAAGAGTCCGATTAGTAGCTGGAACTGGTATGGGCCAGAACTGACTGTCGAACTTCTGGCGCGTCATCCCATGCGATTAATGGCATGTTTAATGTCCTGTCTCTGCCGGGAAGTTGGCCCCGTTCTGCAGCTATTTTCCAGCAGTCAGTCATGCGAGGACTGTGAGGTAACGCTCTTACGGTGCCCGTCTTGAAGGACGTAATGATTTCAGCAAAAGTTTCCCTGGCCTCTGTAACCGGTCTGATCTTCACTCAAAATATTTTTGTTTATTCCATACTTTAAGTATCCTTGATGTCTTCAAAAGTGCTTGTTTGCCTTGTCTTTCGGAAAGTTTTGTCAAAAGAATTAGCTAGACGAGTGAGCAAGGAAATGCGAATTGATGGTTAACCTTGTAAAGCGTGAGAAATCTGTGGGATTTAATGGCACAGGAAAATTAGAACTTCCTTGATCTAGAGATGTTTTAAAGCAGAGCAAATAATAGTGTGAAAACCATTTTAGCACATCATCGCATCTCGTAATAAATGCAGAGAGACCGTGCATCTTGCATGTGCGCTACACCAACATTCATGTGTAATTATGCTTTTTTGAGTTACTCCTGCCCGAACGGTTAATGTGTAAATCAGCGATGAGAAGTGTATTTAATGTGTGGTCACAGAAGAAGGTGCTTAATGATTGTGCGTTTGATGTGTTTTCCAAGGAAGCTGAGAATTGGGGGCCAGCGCACTGACGTGACTTTGGGCCAGCATCTTGTAAAAGCTAGTGAAATGATAGGAAAAGATCTGATCCCTTTCCTCATCTGCATATCCAGCGGCATAGGATTTTATTTTTCTGACAGCTGCATCATTTATTATCTGTGCCTTTTTTTTTTTACTGTAAAACGGTGCTATTTGCCTATGATCAGCCGATTGTTTCGTAAGGGCTGTCTTTCATCAAGTACGTGTACGCTGTCAAACTCAGTGGGCCCGATCCAAGTTGGGATGCAATCGTACTGCTGCTAACAACAAGGTACACAGAAAGATTTATTCTTTTAATAAAAAAAATTAGTCCATCAACAATTTAAGAGAAGCAAATGCACCTTCATGCATCATCAAGGGACATTCATATTCCAAATAGTGATAGATGGGCATTTGAAGTGAAAAGGATTTTACCCTCATTGTCAATCACTGTCAATTGGAGTTGGATGACATTTCCTGCGAGCTGGATTAAAGCAAGGACAAGCAGAAAGGGGCTGAGGTTTTCTTCCTGCATGTGTAGATTAGGCATGTTTGCATTCGCAGACCCTTTAAACAAAGTGCTTTTTGCTCTAACATTTTGGGGATGTTCTATAGTGTAATGATTTGCCTCAGGTCACTCAAGTTACAGTTCTAACGCAATGGAGTGGTAGCAGTCAGCGCTAGCTCCTGTGTCCCTGGTGGGGTTCCACAGCCAGAGGATACCTGGGCTGTTTGCTGTCAGGGTGTTTGGTTTTGAATGAAGACGACTGGGAAGATTCACCCCTTCCCCGTACCTTTCAGCCCTTCACGATGAGTCTAGCGCTTCAGATTATAGGGAAGGATCCTGGGAATTAAATTGAATAGAATTTGTTTTAAGTATCCGTTCTGTGACTAATTTGTGCTTTAATACTTTGCTTTTATCACAAATGGTGGTGTGGAAACAGTGAGTAAGAGGTTAACAAGAATCACTGTCTTGTTTTCTGAATCTCTTGGTAATGTCTCAATTCCGGCATTTTAACTTAGGTAGTTTTCCTTCATGATACAAATATGAGGCAGGGGAAGAAGGGCACATTTTTGTCCACTGGCCATGAAAAAAGCTCTTCTCAAGAGAGTTGTGTTGGAGCAACGAGCATCTTGGGTCCTGCTTAAGTGCTGTTTTGGGTCAAGTAGTGTGCAGGCTTGTCAGCTCTCTGAGCACAGGTAGATGTTTTATCTCAGTGCTTTTTAAAAGTGGCTGGTTGACATTTGACTCCGGAGATGATATATTTTTGTTTACCCAGATATCTTAGATACATTCATGGCCAGGATGTCTTCCCTGGGGTGTCTGTGCTGCCGAACAACTGCGGATACAGGAACTTAATTGCTGTGTTTTCCCTGGCAAAACCCACGCATGGGATAACCCCTTTAACAGTGCTGGAAACGAGTAGTCACATAATCCACATTCTTGGGTAACCAGATAAAATCAGAGGCAGAGGAGCTGCTACAGGAAAGGGCAGGCGGTGTGTGATGAGAAACTGGAGGGCTTTGGGGAGGAAGATGGCTTTGTGATAAAGTCCCCTGGTGTGCCTGTGCTGCTGCTCGGCTGCGGCGGGGCTGGGGGTCAGCGGTGCAGATAACCCAGGGGCACGCAGGTGAACACATTGTGCTTTTCGTGCCTCTTGCTTTCTTAGCCTTTTCATTAAAATGGAATAATACTTAGGTACTCCTGCTAGGCATTGTCCCTGGTTTTCCGTAGCTAGATGTGAACAAATGTATAGTATATAAAATCTTCAAATCAGTGAAGCAATCTCCATGCAAGTGGAGCTTCGCTCTGCTTCCCCATCGTAATGTCTCTGAAACGGAAGCATAACGCTTGTTTTCCATGCACTCGTCTGCCTCCCTCGTATGCAAACCCCTTGCATTTGAGTCGTTCCAGGTTCAACAGTGCCAAAATGTATTTTTGTGACATAAAATGGCTAATTAGATCACATAAACTTTCAGAATGTAAAAAATAAAACTGTAAAACAAGCAGCTGTGCGTTTGAGGTTCATCCAACCCCTTCTGCACAAGTTGCATTTTGATCAGCGTGAAGACTAGGAGTTGGTGGCGTTCACCCTTTCTGTGATCCAACCTCAATGACATTCTTGAGGAACTGCCTCCTTTACATGAAGTGAGCATTAAACTTGGTTGGGCAGAAGCCCAGTGGTAGGAGTTTTTCTGTAGCACCTTCTTGTAAACATCAATACAAATTCACCTCTCTGTACTGTGCGGAGTGATGTCCCTTTAAAAAATTGTATTGCAGTCATATGTCTCTGAGGGAACATACCACGCAAAAGGAGAATTTGGAGCTTATTCTTCTTAAGACAGGAAGGAAAAATCTTGCCACCTTTCTTTGTGCAAGTTTCCTGTTGAGAACTGATTTGCAGAGAAGTAAAGAAACATCTTTTTCATTGACTGAGGAAGTAAGGTGGGTATTCCTTACTGCTGTCATCTGGCATATATTAAATAACTCTTTGCCTGAAAAACAGCGAGTATTCATCATTATCCCTGTGTTCCCACTAATGCTGACTAGTGCCTTGACTTCCAAAAATGCCTGTGTGCTCCAAAGCCGAAGGGGCTGGAGCCCGTCTGAGGGAGAGTTCTCCATGCTGCCTGTTGGCCATGCCAGGACTATGGGCCACCATTGGCGCTACGTGCTCTGTTGGCCCAGACCGTAAAGCCAGGAGGCACCTCTCGTAAATAGGTGTGCTGGCAAGAGAGCTTACAGCTGAGCAGCTCCCAGATTCAACTGGCCCAGGGTTAGACACAGCCGTGCAGCAGCTTGGCTGTCCTCGGCGAGGAGGACATTGTCCAAGCAATGGGAGGGTCTTTGCACAACCTCCCCACCTCAAATGCATGGAAAGTTTCTGAAAATGCAGTGAGGTCTCAGCATGTGCTACCTGAGCCCAGCATTTCTCTTTTCTTTTCCTGATGTTTTTGTCCTTTGCTGAAAAACGATCTTTGTTCTTGGCGTTCGCATCATCAGTATTTGCTTTTGATTGTAAAACTATTAAAAAACAAATAGAAAAGGAGTATTAAAACACACAAACAGTTTTTGTTCTGAGAGGGGAAAAATAACGTGAAAGATCCGATTATTAGTGTCAGGAGTTGACTTTATTTTTTTAAACAACGTAGCTTCTGAAATTATGAGTAGATGGCAGCAATAATTAGAGAGTTCTTAGATTCACAGTGCAATCAAGAAGTCACTTGTGTAGTCTTCCTTACCATTTTGAATGGTCTTAGAAAGACAGAAAATTATGTGTTTATAGAGATACATGTATAATACTGTGTATTTGTGTTTAATGTTTCCTAATCTCCATGCTTCCCAGAAAGGGGAGAAAAAAAAAAAAGGCAAGGTTTTCTGAACTGTTTTCTTTTTTTGGAGGCTGTGGATTTTTGCTTCTGACGTAGAATATCCCCCTGTGTTTTGCAGCTGTTATTTTTTACTGTGTATTTATTTCTATTCACTGATGATGCGGTACTCTGAGACCTATGCATGTAAACTGCTCCTGAAAACACTCTGTGCTCAGAAGTCCTATTGAAATCAATATGAGAATAAAGAACAAATACTTGCCAATTTGAGCTCTGGGTGCTTACAAATACAGCTGTAGTGTGGAAAAGATTATAAAAGCTCAAACACTTCTGCTTTTATAGTTCTACGGAAATGTGCCATACTGTGGGGATAAAATCTATACCTCAACATAACTGTCTCAGGTAGGTAATTAATATTATCATCATCATTTTACAGATGGCAAAAAAACAGCAGCAGAGGAGCTGTAGTTTCCCCAAGGCAAAAAGGCACATTCGGAGCCGATGCTGAAATTCAGGTTGGCTTGATCTCTGCTCCTCTTTGCTGAGTTCTCCAGAGCCAGTACCGAAGCAGATGCTGTACTTCATTTTCATGTTCTCTTTCACTTGAGTGAGGAGCACAGTTGCTTCTCAGCTTTCTACCTCGTTAGTGAGAAGTGAGAGATATTTCCACCGGGCAGTTCAATCCATTCAAAATCTGAACTGCTGTTTTTCTTTTCCTTGACTTCACAAGCAACCTAGGTGTCCTTCTGCTCTTTTAAAAGTGTTTTGGCCTGACATGCATGGAAATTTCAGAC
>VWZZ01006567.1:296199-391717 GCA_013399095.1 Psophia crepitans | reverse complement strand
GAATGCAGTTTGACTTACTCTCACAGATACTTTGGAAATGTAAAGTTTTCTCCAGAAATTACAACCTTTCCTCAACCTTTCATTTCAATTTAAAAAAGAGGAAGGTGCAGTGTTGGTGTAATACTCATCACACTGGCATTAGTATGAATAATGTCTTTTTACTATTATCTGTGCCTAGAACTGTAGAACTCCCATGAGAGGAGTGAGCATCTTGGTGCTGTGACCACGTTCTTGCAGTTCATGGTTGTTTGGCCTGAGAACGTCTCCAGCAGCAGTGCCTGGGAATAGAATCATAGAATCATTAAGGTTAGAAGAGACCTCAAGGATCATCCAGTCCAACGGTCCTCCCACCACCTATTACCCACTAAACCATGTCCCTAAGTACCACATCCAACCTTTCCTTAAACACCCCCAGGGACGGTGACTCGACCACCTCTCTGGACAACCCGTTCCAATGTCCGACCCCCCTTTCCGAGAAGAAATTTCTCCTCATCTCCAACCTGAACCTCCCCTGGCGCAACTTGCAGCCATTTCCCCTTGTCCTGTCACTAGTTACCTGCCTGGCAGAGCTGTGGACACACGCTCTTGAAATAAATGTAAGGGCTGAATAATCTTCTCATAAAACAGAAAATTGCTGTCCCAGTAAGAATGGGGGCCTTCCCCGTCCTTCATACGTGGAGGGCTGCTGCTGTCAGAACAGCAGGTAAGAAAAAACTAGAGGCAAATATCAAACTCTTGTTGGAAAAATAAGGGCGAGAGAGAGAAGTTGATTTTCCGTAGATTTCACACTGAGACAGTCTCGAATAGAATGTATTTCTCAGTATGTTAGGACTAATAAGAGCATTTAGTTATTTATACAGAAGAGCTGAGAGTGGTTCACAAAGAAGAATAAACATTAAATTACCATAATTTTTCCTTCCTTCTTTACAATAAAATGCATAAAGGAGCTCTAAGAGCCCAGGAGAAAACACCAAGAAAATTTTTAGCTCAAATGAGAGGAATGATTTTTTATTTTTTTTCCCAAGCAAAGATTTCAGAGAAAATACTATTTACTATTTAGGCCTTGGAAAGCAAATCTATTCCTTTGTCATGGTCAATTCAGCATACAAATAGTATGCAGCTTTTACTGTGAAAGTGTCCACTCTGTTACCTTAGGGTGTTTTTTTTTAGGGTACAGCGTTGTAGGGCCAGCGTTTAATTAGAGTTTTGTCTAAGCCAAGGGACTCTGATGGTGAAATTTATCTTCAGCCTGAGAGCTGGTGGTATGTCATACAGTCAGTATTCAAACATTTATTTCAATTTTAGCCTTCATTTCTGTTATTGACCCAGTGAAAGGGAATCTGCGGGCACTCCGCAATTCTGCTTGCCCAGTGACATACTTGTTCATGTGTCCAGTTTATATGGGTCAATAAAAAGGCTTTCCTGAATGTTAAAGACAGCAGGCTGGAACTTCAGGTTATATTCAGTGGTAGAAGAGGGCAAGGAATAGAGATTATTGGTGATGGGTCGGAGAGTTCCCTAATGAGCACTTCGGTGGAAGGCATGCTTTGAAGCCAGAAGCAGAGGAGTACGGTCCACATTAACTTATGCAACCTGGTGCTGTTCAGGAGAACACAAGTGAACAAATGAGCCTACTTTGAAAGGTAGCCAAGATTTTCTTCTCTCTTTTTGAATAATCCCTTGATGTGTTGGAGAAAAGGAAACAAGGGAATAATGTGTTTTAATTCAGTGAATGTTGTGCAGGAAGAACAGGCTGTGACCTGATTCAACTTAAAGAAATAGGCCCGAATATCCACCATTGCCCTGATAAGCGTTAGCCCAACCATGGGACAGTATTTTGCGTTGAGGGTGGGAGAATAGATTGTGTGAATGCAGGTTAAATAAGTAGCATATGCTATCGTTATTTTTGTTGTTTGTACAGCTCCTAGCACAATGAGTATATGAGTTGGCCTCATTAGTAGCATTGCAATAGAAATAATAAATCATGTTAATAAAAGAATTTTAGAGTAGAAAGAATAAGGAAACAACAGCCTTGCAGAATGCTAAATGATTCTTTGTTTTCATTATATTTTAAAATGCATGATAAGCTGAAGGTATTTGAGTCTTTTAATCATAAAGCATTGTCAAGACAACCAGGGTAATGTGTATCTTTGATGACTGCCTTTAATTGTGGAGGGGGGGTACATGAATCAAGAAACACTCTTTCCTTCAGGAGTACAGACAATAGTACTAGTGAAATAGTTACAGATATTTTAAATCAAATTTTTAACTGTTTAAGAGACATTAGACAGGCTTCTTCAGCACTGTGCAGGCATCGAGAGAATGAGAATAATAGGAACTCATTTAAATTCCAAATGCATCCCTGTCTGTGTAACCAGCTTGTTGTTGTACTCTGCAGAATTGTTCGATGTGGATTAATATTGTTGACTAAATTTATAGAGTGCAAGGGGGGAAAGATTGAACTTTGCTGGGGTCTGAATTTTTCCTGTTTCTTCAAAGGAGGGCAATAGATGCAGATTATTTGTGCATAGAAGGAAAAATTTAAAAAAAATATCACTGACTATTTGCTAAGGGCAGAGAGAGGGCACAATTTGCTTTAAGTGATATCTCCACATTTAGCTACTGGAGAAGCAAGTAGTTGGGAAAAACCACATGGTGCTCAAAGCTCTCTCTTCCTATTAAAAAAAAATAAAAATCTGTCCATGCTCAGCAGTCAAGATGGAACATTAATTAATGCAATGCCGAAATCACTAGGAACAAAAATGAAATTAATCCCTTAAATATGCTATTTTTATTCCAAGACTTTAGCCTCTTTTCCCAACTTGCACGTATGTGTTTCTCTGTCTCCAATGAAAGAGATGCAAATGTACAAGTGTTGGCAGCACGCAGACCTCCCCGTAATCCTCTGTCTCTCCAGGGGACGGGAGAGCAGTGAGCCTCAGTTTCTTTCCAAACGAGCTGCAGAAGGAGCTGTTTCACAAGGACTCCAGCGCTGGTGATTGAGCGTTTGCCGGTTGCAACAGCTACAGCTGGGCTTTGTGTGTTAGTTGGGAAACTTCTTCAAACTTGGCTAGTCAAACGCTTCGGTGAGCCAGAACGGTGCGGCGTTACCATCAAAGCGATGGACCCAGCTGATTCTAGAGTAAATAGACTACAGAGTGTAGGTGGGACTTTAGGAACACTAGGCATATCTGCTAATTATTTTAATTCCTTATTGCTCGCTGGAGCCAGATCAATTAAGAGAAGAAGGTGATAGTAATTACTGTCTGAGATGGAGACTGTATAATTCCTTCTGGGTTGCGGGGAAGGGGGGGATAGTCGGTGAAACTGAAGGCACCCCGAAGGAAAAGCTTTTCTGCAGTGACTAATTAGTCTGTGGAGCTCGCTGACACACAATATCGTTGGGAAGTTTCCAAACCCTATTTGGCCGGAGCAGTTGCGACAGGGAAGATTAGCAAACAGTTATAAGCAGGTGAATTGCTGAAGCCTGGTTTCCTGCTGAGGCATCTCTTGGAGCTGCCTTCTCCACAGCCTGGGCTCCGATGGCTGCGCCGTCTGTGGCTGGGCGTTGGTGGGGCCTCTGTCCCAGGGGAATTGCTGGGAATGTGGTAAGAGCTGGACTCGCAGCTTTCCCCGGTGGAGTTACTAGTACAGTTTCTCCCCAGCTGCCTGTTTTTTTCTGGAACTTGTTGGAAAACAAAGTTCTCTGGATTTCTGTCTTTTTTGCAAATTCAGCTAAGTAGGCTAAAAGCTTCTGAAGCTACCTGGAGGGCAGCGCGTAAGGGTGGCACATAGACACAGAGATTCTTAAATGTTTCCTTGAGAAGTGCAGCTACAGCACCAGATAGTTATACCTCCAGGGAAAGACATAATCTCCTGGTCTGGTAAATCTGTGAATTTTACTTAGTGTTCATGCGGACAGGTGCTAGATTATTCCATGGCTGCCAACAACTGACTATTTTGAACTTTAATCCAAATTAGATGTTTTAAAAGAATGTCACAGGCATGATAACAAGGGAGATGGCTGTGGTGCCCTGATCCTGTATGACGCTTTCTCTTGCTCCTTATTAATAAATATTCCTGGTAAATCAAAAAGTAAAATGGGTAAGAGAGCAAGAGGGAGAAGACATGAGACAATAATGTTTACCCAAGCTGTAAAAACAGTGCCCTGATGCACTCTCTCCACCGGAAAAGCCTTCCATGAAATGAAAGTGCCCAAATATAGTTTTTAGCTCCCAACTTGTCTTATTTACTTTTTGGAGTGCAAGGTTCTCCCCATCTTTTCATTTCTCCAGTTGCAGCATTACTTTTGTGACTGTTAACTCCAGCTCTCATGTTTTGTTATCTGCTGGTAGGAGTGAGAAGTAATTTGTTTTGAAAAGAAAAGAAAAGCAATGTAAATGTGTCATCTCTAGGCTGTCTCAGAGCTCATCTCTAGTGTGGAACCATGAGAACTTGAGAATTGCTTTGGGTCTTGGTGCTTCCCATGTGAAATCTGATTCTTTCTCATTCTTTCCTCAACTTTACTGTTCCCACAACTTTTTTCCTTCTGGAGTGGAGTGCAGGCTTTGCCCGTCAGTTCCACAGCTGCTTCCAGTTTGAATTGTAGAATGATTTGGATTGGAAGGGACCTCAAAGATCATCTAGTTCCAACCCACCTGCCGTGGGCAGGGACACGCTCCACTAGATCAGGTTGCCCAAAGCCCCATCCAACCTGGCCTTGAACTCTCCAGGGATGTGTCCTCCACAGCTTCTCTGAGCAACCTGTTCCAGTGCCTCACCACTGTCACAGGAAAGAATTTCTCCCTAATATCTAATCTAAATCTATCCTCTTTTAGTTTAAACCCATTCCCCCTTGTCCTAGCACTCCCTGTTCTTGTAAACAGCTCCTCTCCAGCTTTCCTGTAGGCCCCCTTTAGGAACTGGCAATTAGGTCTCACCGAAGCCTTCTCTTCTCCAGGCTGAACAAGCCCAACTCCCTCAGCCTGTCCTCGTAGCAGAGGAGCTCCAGCCCTCAGATCAACTTTGTGGCCTCTTCTGGACTCGCTCAAGCAGCTCCATGTCTTTCCTGTACTGGGGGCCCCAGAGCTGGATGCAGCACTGCAGGTGGGGTGCTGGTTACAGAAGTGGCTGGGAAAGCACTGGAGCTATATAATGTTTCTCCTAGCACCCTTGCTCTGTGGGCCCTTCCAGTACCGTAAGTTACCGTTTGACTTGTTGATGGAACAGATCTCCATGAATGTGCGGCAGGTCTCTCTAGATCAGTGGCCAAGGTTGTTCCTGGGATTTTTTTTGTGGATGACAGCAGTCATTCCTCAATTATTCCGACAGTACCTCTTCCTAAGCTTGCTATTCAGCAACCTTTTTCCCTGCAGTTTCTCCTTCTATTTCACAGATGCTTCCAGCAAAATCTTTCTCTGTCATCTTTCTTGCCAAAATGAAATTCTGTCTTGTTGCCATTTATGTGTGTGGTGCTGTGAAGGAAAGATAGACTTTCAGCTTCTGCACTGTCTTGGAAGGAAAGGAGGCTGGGCTAATGGTCATTTAATGAGGTCTTCCCAGCAGATGCTAATGTGCCCAGAAATAACGTGGCACAAACACAGTTTTAATGAATGAAGAACGTGGAACAGGTTTTATTATAATTTTCAATTTGCTTTTGAGTTGAGCAAGCTGCACGAATATCCAAAGACATTTCTCTCTATTTGTCGACAGATGAATGCCCTCTGAATTGTTAAGGGCAACATTTTGTGAGCAGAGAGATGTTAGCCCCAGGCATCTTGGCTAAATTGCAATTTGGGTAATTCTGTTTCACCTGCCTGAATTCCCCCTGTAGTTTCTGTTGGAGGCAGAGCTCTTCTCCGCTTCTGCCCTGCGCTGCTGTGCAGTCGTACTATCCACTATTAAACAGCTGCTGCCCATAAGTAGCTGAAACATTTTGGGATCCTCTGGGATGAATAGCACTGTATAAATACAAAATGATACCATTATCATGTTTGAAGTAAGATTTAATATAAACAAACGATTGTTTCAGTAGATGGTGCTCAGCTGAGTTATAGCAGCCCAGGGGCTCTGGGGAAGCAGTGGAGTACCAGCAGTCCTTCCCACATATCACTGCATGTATGAGCTTTTTTGAAGAAGGGAGTAAGGAGAGAAGCCTTTCCCCCTTCCAGCTGATGAAGGGAACGATGCCTCCGAGGCGCTGGAAGCGAGCGCAAGCAGAGCCCAGAGACTTGGGCAGTCTCAGGCTAGTACAAATCCATCTCTTCCCCGTCATCAGGGGGTGAGTTGGTAAAGGGAGATATTTTTTCTGCCGCTGGAGAGAGGTTCATTGCTATCTTCTCTGTTTTCAGTGGGATGGAAAAGTATGTCCATGAGGGAACATATCTGGTTAGCAGTTTCTGTCTGCCACGTTACCTAGTACATCTTTCAAGTTGTGGTGTCACTAGCGGGAGGGAGACGTTCCCCGGGATGCTCTCCTAGGTCAGTTTTCATAGCAGCTATTGAGTTATCGCACAGCAGAGTTGCAGTAATGACCCGGCGGTTAGCTTCCAGACACCGGCTCCTCTTTCTTGAAATATGTCTTCCCACAAAAGTTCAAGATGTCACTCACTTTACACTAATGAGGGGAAATTGTTTTGTAATCCACGGACAGGGATTTGCTTAATGTGTACAGCCAGTCATGCTGGACAACACCCAAGCTTTGCAAGCTAAGCATACTTTTCAGTACATATCCATTTTGCTCACAGCATTCTTGTTTTATTACAGTAGGTGCCATTAGAAATGTGCCATTTAGTGACAGAATCGTTAGTATTTTTAATGGTATTTTTTATAATTCCCCACTCCAAGCACTGGATGCAAATTCCGTCAGTAATGACAAAGGGAACGTTATTAATGCACTGAGCTGCACATCAAATAAATAGGTCGTTTCTAGGTATTGCAGGGAAAAGAGAAAGCGTGAAATATGTAGCCAGGACAGTGGAGATGGAGGCAGCTGTTTCGCAGTGATACAGCCACATGTGTCGTCTGCCCCGGAGATGTGAACTCCTGGAGTGAAACCTCTTCCACCTTCTGTCTGTAGAACCGGTGGGCACGATCCTGGAGTTCCCGGCTATAACGGTGACTGCGGCCTCATTGCCCAAAGGATTTGAGAAGATCCCTTGCACGAATGTAGCCTGTGCAACTTCACTAAAATATTTTTATTGAATAAATGCGGTATTTAAAAGATTACCCTCTGTGTTTCCGATGGAAACCTCTACTTCAAACAGCTCCTTTTTTGTTGCTTACAGGAACACCAGGAGAATTGCTAGATTTACCATCTCATTATCACCTTCGTGGGGATGCTTCTTTTCTATTAGTGTTTTCATGTTGCCTGACTGAAAAATGAGAAATAAGTATATAGAGACCTCTGAACAAAAGAAACCATGAGATGGATTCTCAGCTCAAGTCTAATATTCAACTGTGATTGTAATCAGTGGAGCTGTGTTGATTGACATCACCAGCGAATCTGGGCAGGACTCTGGGTGGCTGCTGTGGCTTATCATCGGCTCTGAAAAGCTTCTGGTTCTGAACGTCTGTGATTTTTAGCATTAAGAGCTCTGCAAGGTGCACACTGCTTCCTGATATGTCATCTTCTGAATCACCAAGAAACCTCTCTAATAGTACTGAGTTATCTCATCATCTAACAGAAGTAAGTTCAGAGCAAAACATTACGGGTTTAGTGTCATAAAGCACAGCTTTCTTAATGAAGCTCCTGTCATGCAGTCCGTGCTCCATTTACCATTTATCGGAGGGGAGTGCTCAGACTCCTTAGCGGCCGTCTCCGAATGAGGTGACTAAGCCAGCAGCCTGTTCTCCCCAAGAGTCCTGTGTAGTCGGTGCAGGCAGAGGGGCTCCTCCTGGATGATTCACCGACTCCCAGGTGACTCAGTCTTTCTCCTGTGTAAAGGAGCACAGACAGATGTCTGCAGCGGATGGGAACGCTCCCGGGGTGCGTTACAGTATTTCCGTCTGTGGCTTCTTGCCGTGTCTCTACCACCAACGTGGTGTCTGCTGGTGCTGATGCTTTTAAGAACTCTGAATGCTTTATGTACCGGCGTTTTATTGTGGTTTGTCACTGGGAGGTCGCAGTCTGGTTTATCTAATTATTTTCTACTGATAATTACTGCTAGTATTTTACGCTTACTGTTTTATGCTGCCACATAGGGATGGAGTCCTACGGAGCGAAGCGCAATGCAAACCATAATAAGAAAACGGTGCCTACATGAAAAATTTAGCATGGGGTGTGATCCATCATTGTAATAGGCAGGAGGAGTAGGTGACCTTATGGTGATAATTAAATGTGATGGACAGCATGCAGCCTCCAACTCCCAATTCTGAAGCAAGAGCAAGCGTTTACACCCGTACGAAGCGTGCATGGCCAGCAGCAAGCGCTGGAGCAGTATTTACCGTTTCAGCTAAAATGGGTCTGTCGTCGTATATCAGATTTATCTGCAAAGGAAGGCTCAAAGTATTCCTCTGCATAGTGTATTGTTCATACAGAAAAATGGAACTTGGGAAATGTAGTGAATTAGCAAATGCAAAGGTGAAATTGGTGAGGTATCTTCAGAAACATAATAAAAAATAAAGAATGCGTATTAGCCTGTTTGCCATAGCTTTGCATAAAATGTAAGTCTGGCTGCAGGTCATCGCTTTACCCAAACACCACGCGTAATTCCTGCGTCAGGAAGTACAATTTATTTATAAACTAGGAACAGGTCGGTGGGGTGTTCCTTAGTCTTGCTTTGGATGTGTTGGTGGTAAATTTACTAAGTCTCTTGAATCTATCAACATTTTATAGGAGTTATAGCTGTCATTTTTATAGTGAATAAAGAACTAGGAGAATGAAGGCAAAAATAACAGTTAATTAGTTGTTGAAAACACCAGAAATGTTTCGCAGACTGAAGGCTTTTTACAAAAGCTTACAGTTGTAAATATTTTGATTTATATATGTTTGCATATATATAGCTGTAGATAGGTTCCTCATTCAAATAATGCTGCCTTCTCGTCCTCTTTCCATCAGTTTAGAGCATCATAAAATACATCCAAGATTTGTCCTCAGGCAAGGTTAATCCCATTACTTACTTAAGATGGGGCTGGGATTCTCCACCGTTGCCCTGTTACACTGGCAGTACCTCACCAGTCCTCCCAACTTTATTTTCCTCCTATGCGACGGAGCTGGTTTTCTCTGCGCTCTGATGCACCCCGTGCTGCAGGAGAGACCAGGCATGTGGCAGTCGCCAAGTCTTTCCTCTCCAGTGCGATGTGAGTAAAATGGAGGGAGAGATAGGAAAGGTTTTCGAACAGAAAAAGCAGCTACTGACTCATTGTCTTCTCAGGGCATGAGCGGGGCCTTCCAGAGAATTTCTGTGGGCTTCAGGAAATCCAGCACTGCCTTTAATCTGGCTGTTTGATTACAGTTACCAAGGCAAGCCTTTTAACTCCACTTTCCTGCAAACAGGACTTTTCTTGGCCTTTCAGTACAGTGTTTCTTTCAGCAATGTCTTTCCATTACCTGCTCTCAGAGCAGGCTGTTTTAAAGAGCTGGAAACCTTATCCTCAAGTTAAAAGGGAATTTCAGATTATTTTACTGGTGCTAAAATTTGGCAGCGTTTCATGGGCCGGGATAACAAAAGGAATTGATCTGTGTAGTCAATAGGTCGTCTGCCCATTTCTCCCTGTTCGATGACCGAGCCCTGGCAGACAAAGCAGTTCTGATGAGCTTCGGTGTAACATCGTGCTCCCAGGCCTGTGTGATAGAGAATATAAAACAAATGTGTTGAGACAGAAATACCGTACTGATCTCAGCATGATGCGTCGGTGTGCCAGAGGTCCCGTTTCAGTGCTCCTCAGAGGTTTTTGCTCTAATACCACCTTTAAACAAAGAGATCCCTATTATTTTTTGTCTCCTTACAAGGCTATCGGTTGCCCTTCAACTTGCTGCTAACAAGACTGCTGTTCCTCTCAAGGGACTCAACCTACCTTGACCATTCTGGCTGGAGTAATTCCTCACACAGTCTCTTTCCCAACCCCTCTTTGCTTTGAATTGTCCCCCTTGGCTCTGGTGAGCACTATGGTATTCATCATTTGATCCAGTGGCATCAGGGCCAGGCGTCTTAGGTGAGGAATGTGTTGGTGGATATCATGTATAGCTGCCTAAAGATGCTTAAATGGATTGTTTGCCTTCTGGCTGCCTTGGGTTTTGTATGATAACTCAAGAAGTTAAGAAATGATATTGGGAAGTTGTATGAAACAGGGAACGTTGGGAGGAACCTGCTGTGAGATGGTGGATAGAAAACATTCCTGTAAGATAGCCTGTCTTCTGTGATTCCATCCTTAACAAGAAGCGAACGCTGCAAACCTGTATTCCCATTTGTCATTGCTAACCAGCTTGCTCTGGTGGGTAAACGTAAGAATAGGTACGCCGTGTGCAACAAGTGTCTGCGTAATTAATTACGCTACCTATGGCTACGAGCATAATTTAAAGAGGGGTGGAAGCAAGCAGCATATAACGGTTTGAGAAAGGAATCAAGAGAAATGTGGTTTTTTTTCTGGTGATTTGTATTGACAAGGGGTTGGGCTTTGCTCTGCCCTCGCAGGGCTGGAGCAGCGAGCGCAGGGCAGCAGGAGTCCGAGCCCTGCCCTTGGTATACCTGGAAAGCGAAGCGGAGGCACAGGTCAGGGCTGTTTGCCCATCTTACCTGGTTTATTAATTTGTCAGCTCAAAGAACCGCTGCGGTATGGCAGTTGTCCAAGTTACAAGCTAATATGTGGAATTACTTTGAAACCAGTGGGAATATTGCAGTTAGTTTAAGTAGGAGAAGCAATTTGCTCGTTGTAGGGTTAAATATAGCAGCCGTGCAGTATTGTCATATTATTTTATTTATTGACTAATTCTTTAAAAGCCCAGTTTAAATTTTAATGGTCATTTTAGAGCTATTAAGTCATCAAGTAGTTAATGGTTTAAAGACTTCTAAAAACTGTTCAAAGGTTTTTAGACTGAATACTACAGTATATCAGTTAACACGTTGCCTTGCTTTAAAAACGTAGCGTTTCCAATGCATGTTTGACATGCTTGGGGCTACTCCAAGTCTTGATACTTAGAAGGAACCAACTGCAATATTAGGCTTTAATATTTTATGATGAGAGTCAAGCTGTTTACGAGGTATGTAGGAAAAGTGGATTATATTTTGTCACAGTGCAGGTTTTCACTCAAGGTTAGGTACATGACTGTAACGGGCCGGGTTTAGCCTCTTCTCCAACAAGGTATAAAGTGACTTTCAAAAATTAAAGAGTATATTGCCTGCATTGAATAAAATACATTGAAAAATATTCCCAGGGGAACAGGCAGATTTTCAGTTCTGATCCAGCAAAATGCTACTTTCTGTCCTGCTCTGCATGTCCCCGTGCCGGGCGAGGTGTGCGCGCCTGCAGCGGGGTGAAGGCTGCGGCTCGGCAGGAGGCTGGATTCAAGCACCAGCAAGAAGCTCGTTGGTGGCTGGGAGGTCCTGGCGGCTGGTGATTTGGATATCACAGCGATCCTGTGGCAAGGGGTGGCAAGGCGAGTGCAGGTTGGCCCTGGAGTGTGTTTATTGCAGTGGTTGGAACAGGCCAGCAAGGATGTGTTTTGTCCGGAATTACTGCGTTAAGAGTGCTGGATGCACAATTGAAGCTGGATCCCAGAAAGGTCAATTTGGTTTGTCAAATGCATGTTTTGAAGTCATTCTGTGTTTTCTTCAGGCTGCCCTAGAACTTGCACTCATTTCTCTCCAAACTAACAAATCCTTTTAGTAGTTATCTGTATATACTAATTATGCGTAGTTCTCTTTTTACCTCACTGTTTCAGATAATTTGGGTTTCCTGTAATGGTTTCTTAGGCTCAGATAATTTTTTAGTTGGATGTTAATATCTTCATGACATAAAAGAACAGCTTGATTTTTTTTTTCCCCTTTAATAAAGGGTGACCATTCAAAACTGAACAGCCGTAGTGACTGGAGAACTGTTATTATACGGGGTGTGAATTACAGCAAAAGGACTGTAAAATGCGGTAGAATTTCAGACGTGGATAATAAAGATTCATCTCAGCTCTCCTGAGATTATAAAGGTGTTAAATGACTTTCTGTGTCTTTCTAATATTTCAGGTTTCATAGTACCATCGCTGTCGAGATCTATTTGACATTCTGTAACACTTTCTCAAACAACAGCCTGTCTCTTCTCCTGACAGAGAGCATGCTTTGAATGAAAGTTCATTAGTCTATTGAAACATCTCAGTTAATTGCTAAGCTAGTACCCAGAATTGTCAAGTTCATATTTCCATCTGTGCCACAAGCACAGCAATAAAGAATTTTTTTGGACAGGTTAATTTGCCTAAAATACCGTGTAGTCAATCAGAGTAACAAAGTTGTTGATGGGAGCATCTGTCAAACTGGAGCTTTCATCAGAGCTGTCCCGCTTTGCTAGACGAACATCTCTGGCTTCCACGAGTTGGCAGAAATACAGCAAACAATAACAGCAGCTGCACCAGAATAATGTTATTCCGATGCTGAACACCAAACAGCTGGGTGTTGCATTGCTAAGAATGGTTTATAGTTGAGCTTCTTATGAAAATAAAATTCAGTCATTCAGATATAGCATTGTTTTAATATTTAATTTAGATTGTTTATATTATTTGCATTTTGTTAATTTTACATTTCATATAATTTGCGTGAAAATAGCACTTTCTTTGAAATTGTGCATGTACATGTGCGTGCATAAAGACTCCTAATACGTGGTGCTTTTCTTTAAAAAAAAACCCACCCAAATTAAATGTCTGCATTAAAAGCAAATTAAATGTATAAACTGAAATTATTTAAATGAGTTGGGAACTTGCACTGAGATTTCCAAGGCATGCACTACATGGCCCACGGTGTGCCATTAATTTTCTGACAATCAGAAAGATCATTTAACGATTAAGTTCCAATCTTCTACTGCATTTCTCTCATCGTTGGTAGTGCGTACAGTGACTACATCCAGTAGTTGTTTATATGAAACACATCAATGTTAATGGAGAGAAAAATACAATATCTTAATTTTTCCTACAAATAACATTTTTCATGCTCTAGGAAACAAGCTCAAAACTCAAGTAATTCCAGCTAATTCAGTGGGTTTAGCCTAGATTTACTGTGATGTGAAAGAGGGTAAAATTTGACCAGTAACATCCAGAGCTGCAGAACTTAAAAAGGAATGAGAAGTGATGAGCACTATAGTATCTGAAAATGAGGTTTTACCTGTACCTTTTTACTCGTTCTAAGAACAGAGCTTCCTCAGAACTTTTCCTTGAAAATGTCTCTTTTTATTGTTGATGACTATAAATACGTGTGTACCTGTGTGAACGGTGTAACTGCTGAACAGAAGATAGTCTCATGTACGAGTCCTTGTTTATGGGCACGCCTGCATTCTGTCACAAAATTTAAGACCTCTGAAAACTGAATTATAGCTCTAAAGTGGTAAAATTCCTAAATTAAGTACTTATGACTTGACTTTATGTGTGATACGCTGGCACCCTATGTGCAGTAAGAGCTTTAAGAGGAATTAGATCTTTGTCTTTTGGTAGGGGGCACTGCCTCACGCCGTACTCCTGCAGGGACTTGTTCATTTTTAGTAGCTTTTGGTATATTCTGTGCAGACGGAATGTGGTAGAGCTGATAAAATTTATAACCCGTCTTAAATCTGCATGTGCATTTGGGATACATGTAAGCAAGGACCGAGTAGGACTCATTTAAACAGGAATGAAATGTTGCCTTCATTAAAGGCAGAAGAAACTTCACTTAAATAGGACCAAGATTTCACCCAATGTGTACCCATGTTGTTATATGACATAACCGCTTTGGAAGGACGCAGGACCGTAAGATCTTTGTTACAGGGTGGTACGGTGCCAGCACTTTGAGGCCAGATTGCAGTAATGGTGAATATGTGGAGCATGTGAGTAGAGGAGAGGCAGAGTTTGAAGAGGAAGGAAGACTACCCTCTTTTTGGGTTGGTGGGGTTTTTCCCTGAAATAGAAGGTGGCATTTCCCATTGCTCCTGCTCCAAGCTCTTTCCTACAGCTGCACAGCCGACTTGCCCGCGCTCCCTACCCCGTGTCCGTCTATTTTAGCTGTGTGATTTGCAAAGCACTGTAAGATCCTCTTCTAAAAGGTGGTGGAACTGTACCCAGTATTAATACTATTTTGGTCCTTCCTTGATAAAACATCATTCTCCCTTCTGAATACAGTCACTTTTCCATCATGGCTGGATTTCCTGGCAACTTCTTGAGTGAAGTCAAACAGAGTCTGCTGAAGGGGAGTGTTACAGAGCTCTCCCATGGAATGTGGAGTTCCTTGTCCCTGCCTCATCCTGATGTTTGGCAGTGGATGGAAGGCAAGAGAGGACAAAGTGCGTAAAGATGAATTTATAGAATGTTTGATTCCAACCCACATCCACACTGTCCTGCTTCTCTCCACGCCTCTTACATGAGGAAGGAGAGCAGTGGGAAGACTTGGGCAATAAGAAAAGTCAATTCATTTTAGAAGAACATAAGCCTATCAGCTACTCTGTATTCTGTCAGGCTGTGAGGAGAACTTAGCTTGTCTTATTAATGTCATATCAACATGTCTTATTAATGTCATATCAACATGTCTTATTAATGTCATATCAACATGTCTTATTAATAATGATAGAACCACTCAATACCATCCAGAAAGAATATAATAAGATCAGTTATGATAAGAGGTCAGGGCACGGAGAATTTTTTTCTGAATACAGACATCCATACAAATGTATAGATAGGTTTTTCTCATTCCTTTTTTTAGAGTTTGTGTTCTTAGGAAAGTCAGCAGAGCTTTGCAGAAAACCTCTACTATTTTCATTGTCCTGAAATCGTGACTTTTGGCCTTGGAATTTACCTGAGTATCTCTGAATCTACAGATGTTTTCAGGCAGGTAGTCAGTGCGGTGTAGTTTTGAAAGTTTACCCTCGTTTGCCCTGGTTACCGTATCGTGTTGCTGGATTCAGTCTTGTCTTGAGAACCAATTCCTTATTGAAAATCTTGCCAATAAAACCTATGGCTTCGTTGACTAACAGATGGCTTGGATTTGATGGTGGGTTGGTTTGGGTTTTTTTGCTTTGGTTGGGGTTTTTTGTGTTTTTGTTTTGTTTTGTTTTCTTCAAATTTACAGCTTCAAAGCTGTAAATTTCAAAGCAGATGTGGCTGCAGTGCCAGGCTGGAAATTCTGGTGTTGGCAGTCTGGATGCTAGATATCAGGTCATGTGCCAACTAAAAAGTAAGTAATGCCTAAGTCAAACTGTGGCCTCATCTCAACAGTGTTTTCTCCTTGGTCTAGTGCCCATCTTCATAAACCCACTGAGTTGGAAGTGGTTGCTTCCAATTTATTGTGTGAAAGAGGGTGGCTCCAGATCATAGCATTTTTTTTTTCTTGTTTAGATTATTTGAACTTTTTGTTTCAAGGCAAGAATGACTTGGAGGCAGTTATGAATTTTTTTATGTGACTAGAGTTCAGTTATGATTACTCGTTTTATTTGAAAGTAGAATAATTGACCAGCTGTTAATGGCCAACTTCTGAAGAGAGGTCTTGATCCTGCGTTAACTCTATGTTCCTGGAGGACAATTTCTCATGAAATCAACATGATATGTTGCTAATGATTACTTTATCGAGTCCATCAGCTCCCTGGGAACCGATAAGCTAGAAGACCATCTGCTGCTATTAGTCCATGCACGTCATTCCTGTGGTTTGACCTGCGGGTGATGTGCAGGGAGGTTGGCCAGTGTGTGCAAAGCGAGTGTCAGAAGCTGGAGGCAGGATGGACTTGCACTGTTTGCCCGAGTAAACTCCCAGCCACGACTGCAGAAGCAGTGCTGAAGATCCTCAAGTCAGACCAGTTCTGAATTTGCAAGGAACCCAGAAACAGCCATTTATGGAGGCTTAGTGGGATTAAGTCTGCGATCAGAGTCAGGAACTAGGGAAGACTTAAGAGAAAACAATTTCCCAGACAACAGGAATAACAGGAGATATATTAGAAATGGCTGGGGTATCCTCTTTGAACCAACTGTGCTGTCTTAATTAGCTCCTTTTAGCAGACGAACTGCAGCATGGAGCCTGGACTTGACCAGCCCTGGGTGGCTCACAGGACATGCAGAGGTTAACGCAGTCTGAGGCCCTGAGGGTCTGGTAGGGCACGGAGTGACTTTCTGTAGATCACAAGCGGTAGGATTTTACCCAGTGACTCTGTTGCTCCTGTAACGTCTGTGCAGTTAAAATGCTCTTTCCACACAGGCAGCTAGTCATGATTTGAAGGCAGTGAGATGTGGAACATGCCCCTCCTTTTGACCCTTTGTTCCATCTCATAAGTTCCTTCGCTGTAAAGAAAGTCGCACCCTACAGCTTATTTTCTGCCTTCAGCCTGTAGCCATTAATTCTTGCGATTCCTTTGTTGGGTGGAGTTCCTTTGTATCTGTATTTTTGACTTTTGGTTGTACAGAAGCCTTGAAATGTGATTGCTGCAGGTCGGAAGATCTCACAAATACACGCCGGAAAGCTTGCCTGCTGTTACTCTGCGTATCGGTTGGTCTAATAAAACACATTGCCTCTACCTGTAAACCGGGATAACCTAACCTAAAAACCATTGGGGCTGTGACAACACACCACCGTGTTGAATTCCTACGTTGCATTGTACATCTGCACTAACATTTTGGGCACATGTATGTTTTCGCTTCACTTATTTCTGTCTGTGAGCTCATGCACTTCGTGGCACTATAGATTATGTCATATAAGAATGACAGTTTTATTTGCTTTTATTGTCCACTGTGGAAGCATTGCAGGTTTGATTCTAAATTAATCTTTATTGTGTTTTTAAATTTCTTCTTATTCCTTGACATAACCTGCTATCTCTCAGACTTAGCTTTGCTGGCTACAATCAATTTATTATTCATAAATTCTCTGTTTTGACAGCAGTAGACTGGATTCAATTACTGCCAAAAGGCCCAGTCGTACCAGGCTGCGGTGTTAGAAAATGAATTGTTCGGTGACGCGATCTGTCTTAGTGAACATTAAGTGATGCTTTGATAATTATATAGACATACGTATGTGGGGGGGGAGGGAGCAAAAAAAAAAAGCTTTTGGAACATTTTTTGTTATCTCCTGTGGAAAGCAGCAGAGAACAGGGGAGGAAGATAAATTGGCAGATTGTTATTAGCTGAGGCATCGTGTAAAGCCAGCTAAGTCCTACTGCCACAGCTCTGCTGGAGGGTGGACCGCAGCAGAAGACTGAAGACTGCAGCAATACATGGAGCAGCAGACAAAATTAACACCATCATTTAGTTTTATTTGGTACAGTTTTAAGTGGGCTGGAAGATAAAAATGTTTAAAATAAACCCTCAGAGAGAGACTGTGCCGGAGAATCCCAGAATCTTCATATTTCCGAATGACAGGACCGTACCTCTTCTGTTATTTCCGTGGAGAGCGAGGAGGAAGGGAGGACCAGTGCAGGGTATCTTTCAGGCTGATAGGTGGGAGGATTGACTGCAGGAGTTCCGAAGGCTGCGCAGGGTGTCTGTCAGAAGACAGCAGCTTTTGCTGACTGCATCAGATTTACACGCTTGCGTGGGCACGCGCGCGTCCTGTACACCGAGACAGTGACTAAACTCTGGTTTCCTTCCTCAGACTACATCCCCCTTCCAGGATAAACCCACTTTCTTACTGAAATGAGACCCTGAAGATGCTGTGGGTAAAAAAAATGCTATGTTGCCCTAAGGTCTTCCCTGTGTCTCTTCGTGAGAATTAATTTTTGTCGTTACTGCTTTCCCTAATTGGAGTTGCCTGTGGGATTAAAACAGATATAGGAGGAGAGGAGCAGAGATCTCCATGCTCGTTTGTCACGTGGTCAGGCTTGTTTTCTAGAGCAAGAGTGGAGAAATTTGGCATGTGCTGTCTTTTTTCCACGTGAAAATACGCAGGTTCAGATGCTGCCCCGTGGTGATAACGGGGGATGGAGGGATTCTTGGGAGAAGCCGAGTCCCTGCTTCCAGCAGCTAAGCGGAGTTGGGGGAGTTTTAGAAGAACCTTTCTGCTAATGATGGGATCCGTTGTGGGAGAAGCTTGCTTGGCAATGCGATCGTTTCTGAATGTCTAAAAATGTGCCAGAAATTGGAGCTCCAGGGAGCTGAATTCTTTTGAAGGTCAAGTCCTAAGCCTTACAGATAACAATTTCATGTAACACCTTGAGGAGGAAAACTGACTTTTCATTACTGAGTCAGCTGATTCACCTCACAAGCTTACAGCAGACGGCTCAGAAGCTGATAATAATTATGCTCAGCTCTTCTAATAGTATTTTTCATGAGTAGATACTGGGGCAATGAGGCATCTCAGGAAGTCAATATCACTGCAGTTAAGTTCCACTCAGAGAAACTGAGGCAGAAAGGTGTGTGCAGGGTCATTCAGTAACGCGCTGGCAGAGCTGGGGGCACAGCCCAGCCCTGCGTGCTGTGAGCTCTCTTAACTGTTTGCTCCTTGGAACTGAGAGAGAGATTCTTTTTAAAAGCATTTAATCTTTCATGGGTGCCAGCAAAACCAAAACGATAGTTCAGGAACAGCTCTCCTCTTCTGTACCCTCTCTCACATGCATTTCTCTTCATTTCCGTCAGCAGTACTTAAGGAAAACATTCAGAAAATGAGGAAAATGTGAAGGAGAATGAACACACACCCCCACCCCACCCCGCATGAGGAAGGGAATTCTAATGCAGGAATTGGAGGGAAAATACTGCTGCTGAAGGGAATGACTATATTAATATTGTCAGGATAGGAATCCGAAGGGGGGTTTGTTTCTTGTTGACGCCCGTTCTCAGAACAGTGGCTAACCCAGAATAGGACATTGCAGTGTGTCTGTGAGCTTGTCCATGAGGACTGTATTCCACAGCCTTCCGAACCTCCTCGAGCAGTTACTGCTGTAGGTGTAACACTGGATTTCACACCACCACATATACTTACTTCTGTATTCGCTTCTGCTTGCTCATCTTGACATGCACGATCAACTTCATCTTTAGTTTCTCTGTATTTTTTTAATGAAAGCAGTTATTTCTGCCATTTTTACCTGTTCAGCTGTTGAAGCTGCATCTTCCTCACTGCGTGCTGTCAGCCCCTCTCTGGGACCTTCCTCTGGCACCTCCACTGATGGTGTCATAGCTGCGTGCAACATCGCTGGGGCATTTTGCAAGAAGCTGTATAGCATACAGGCCTATAGCATGACTGGGTAGTTTGTGAGCAGCTTTTTAGTTTGGCTTTTATGATATGCTTGGATCAGTTAAGGTTTTTTCTGATACTTTGTTACCTGTGTTACAGCTTGCCAAATTATTAAATGGCTGATCAGTTGTTTTTTATTCACTAATGTGTTCTGCCCACTAAAATATTATTCAGGGGAAAAAAAAAAAAAAAGCAGTATTCAATTAATATCAATTGCCAGCTCTTCTTAGAATCGTGTCATAAAATTCTGCTATAACTATCTTACCTAGGGGCAAAAAGCAGATGTTTTCCTTGCAAATGTTTCTTATAATGGAAAAGGAAATGGTGGAAAGTGGTGAAGGAGAAAAGCAGAAGCAAATCACCCTGCTGTATATTTCCTATATTAACTACCATTCTGTGAGATAGCAGTGGCTGGTTAAAAACTCATCGTTTCTTCTTGTTACTGATTGATATTAGTCTCTAATACAGGAGGAGTTGCATCAATTGCCACTCTTCTTTTTTCCCCATTCTTATGGTAGCTTGACTCCAACATAAATAGGATGTTTCAGCATTTCATTTTTTGGTTACCTGATCTAATAGATATTTCAAACTCTCCATGCATAGTTCAGCATCTGTCTCCATTCCTTCCTTTTAAACTGATTATCCTCTACTTCCAACAATCAGTTCTCCAACTAATAAAATGGTTGCCAGAGAAGGTAAAATAGAATGTGAGGGGAACTGAAAACTTTGCCAAAATAACAGGAAATACCTTCTTCCTTGAGTCAAAGCCATCACTGGTAAAACTCTAGAAAAGGAAGAGGCAGAGATTCATTTGAGGCTGTAGAGGGAGAGATTGTGTCTGCATGCATGGCTGGATACGATGGCATTCACAGTGGACCAAATTGGGCTGAAATACACCAAGTAATCATGATGAGACAATGAAACATGGGCAACAGATCTTGTTTGCCCAGAAAATGCTCTGGAAAGATATGAGCAGGCTAGTTGTTGCTCGCTTGCTTTCCTTCCCTTCCTCTCCATCAGAATCAAATCTTCCACTGGAAAGGAGGAAAAACTAAATAATATCCTCTTTCTGATTTTGTTTTTTTTTAAAAAAAAAAAAAGTTAGAGGCAGTGTTCATTTACTGTTTCTTAAAATAGTGGACATACATACACTGCCTTTGAACTCCTGGGAGAACCCAGCCTACACTGAGCTCCAGATAGCTCTGGCCAGACTCTTTTTTCTGGTAGGTGGTTAAAAGGAACACGGTGGCTTGAGGTTTATGCTGTGAGAAGAGTGTGCCACTCTGTGTGTGTATTTAGTAGCAGGAATGCTGAAACGTATGACTTGGGTGGTTAGTTATCGGCTTCATCAATCCTTAGAAGCCTGAGCTCAAGACAACCCATCACAACAGAAAGAGTAATAGCTGAAGAGAAGCTGTGTTGCTCTAGGAGGGAGTCAAGTGTCTGAGACAGCATCCAGAGGAGAATAGTTATGGATTCAGGAAACAGTGAGTGTCGGAGGGCTGCAGATGAGCTTTGGATGCTGAGTAATGACGCATACTGACTTTTCAGTACCATGGCTCGCTGGGTACCTCTCCAGTTGTTGAAGGCTTTTCTTTTTCTGAATGGCTTTGATGCTCGGGTATTACAGATGGAGAACATGTCATTGAAACAATGCTTTCCCTCCTGAGATTGGGAAGAAAACGGCAACCCGAAGCTCAGTTCTGCAAGGGTTGAATATTCCAGGAGGTCCTCACATTGCCACTAGATCTGTCTTTAGTATCCCAGTAGGAGAACCACTTTTGCAAGCTCAACTTTTCCCTCTCCGGTTCTTCAGCTAAATAAAATGCTACTTTCCCTACTGCAGCTGCCACTTCCTTTTGTATATTCAGTTGTAATCCAAATTTCACGCTTTCTTTGGTCATCCACTTTACTACCTACCGAAGCAGTTTCTCAGACTTTCTGATAAGGAAATCATCATCAGCGTAAAGTTGATTGCAGCATCTGCACTCCCCCCCTTCTTCCCCCTCCCCATCGATGACACCATCAAGTCTGGCTCCACTGATAGTGAAGCAAAGAAAGAAGAAACCAGCAAGAATGGATATTGCTTTCTGAAAAAAAAAATAAATGTACATGCAGCACATACCCAGGTAAAAATACTGCAGTCTGTGAGATTTGGAAATCATTTGTAGAGTTCATCAAAAGCAATGAATTAAATATGCTAGATCAACAATGATTTATTATCTGTCTACCTGGCCCCTAACTGATGTAATCAATACATTTATGATCCAGACTGTAAAGTGTCTAAATTGTATAATGTGCATTCTGTGACATCTTACTCTAGCAGTAGCAAAGGCAATTACTCAACAGGCTATTGATAATAATCACTGGCTACATCAACTCTCATGGTAATTTAACATCTTATGTCTCATTGAATTAATTGATTTCCTTCATTGGCTGTATATATAATTTGCTGTGGTGGTTTGGTTTTTTCCCCTCTCTGTCTTAGCTCATACATTGTGCCTTTCCGGTGTGCTGTAGTAAAAGAAAACGTGTGTCTTAATTGAAGTGTTCAGGTTGTGAAGGGCAAGGGATGGGATATTACTTCATAACATATCATGATAAATTTGCTAATAAATAATAATCTCATTGGTGCCTCACACATGAAGCAGTTACTGAGATCTCAGAGCAAACCTTCCACCTTACTTATGCTGCAGGTTGAGAACCTGCGAAATACCTGCATGGCAGAGGGATGCTCTGCCTCCCCTGCGACGGAGAAGTGTCTCTCTAAGGCATTTTTCTCCATGAGGTGGCTAATGGGACTTAGCTAAAGAGATGGTGGACTGTGTGCGTCAGGCTGTATCTGCTGATTGCCGTGAACTTGATAGCAGACTGTTGCCAGCCGGCCGTGGGTAAGGAGCAGTTCTTGCCAATCGTTTGCTGACTCTGCCTCGTTCCCTTCATGCCCTACACCTCCACGCCCCAAAGCCCCTGTAATCCCACCCTGCCAGGCTTTTTAATAGATTTCATTTAAGAAAATCATGGTTTTAAAGTACGTCTTTTTAATTGTGTTCAAAACCACCCAAACCTGGTTTGGGAGACTTTTCATCTTCAAAGCAATTCATAGCACTAGCTTATACATATTACGTTACAGTTAATATATCAAAGCATAATGTGGTCTGAAACAGAACTGGTAGGTCATCCATCTGTGTCACGTGAAAGGAGCTGTGTTCCTGGTTTGGTGGGCTAATTACTTCTTTACCAAACTACAGGAAATAACTTTGCAGTGAGTCTTCAAAGAGATGTCAGATTGCTTTCTCTTTTCTCCTTTTCTTCTCTTCATAGGGATTTGGAACAGTTCTAAAGCATCAGGATCCTGTTGTGTTTGGAAAAGGCTTCACATTCTGACCATAATCTTTATCCTGTTTCAGCTGTTAGGTCAGCTGTTTTACCAAGGCTAATGTCAGTCTTTTCTGAAGCAAATGCCTTTCAGGGAAAAAAGGGTGATATTTTATTGGACTAACCAGATCAGGTTTGGGTGCTGGCTGAAGAGGCCTCTATTTTTCAATTTCACATAAACCCAGGTCTGTCCCTTTAGACATTTGCTGAACATTGTTAGAAGAATATTACCTTATATATGAAAATTAGGGAATTGCAAGGTTGCAAAGTAATCGGAGAGATGTACATCTGAAAGACCAGCATTTCTCATTCGTGGTTTTGCAGCCCATTAGATGTGTGGCTCTAATCAGTCACACGAGAAAACTCTAAAGGCACCTGGTGATTAAAGCCACCTTTTCAAAGATAGCCTCTAAAAAAATATACTCAGCAATTAGCTTAGTAAATTGGCTTGCTTCCTGAAACATATTAATTCTTTCTGAATTATTTAAAGTGACTTCTTTTTAGTTTATAAAGTTAAAGATTTATTGATGTTCTTATACTCTGTGTCCTCAGACTCTGAATTAAGGATAAAATTAAAGACATAAAGCCCATGATGAAATGTGAAGAACGGCCGGCTATGGCTGTGAAGAGTTTTTACAAATGGAGGTAATGTAGTGCCCTCACCCACTCTGTCAGCCTGGAGGCGTTTACAGTGCCCCATGCTCATATCTCTATTTAAATTCATAGTCCGATATTCTTGAAAGGCAATAAGGAGTTTTGAAAGGAAACCACAGGCTACCATCTTTAATGACCGTCCTTCAGGAAGCCTCCAAATCTCAGCTACCATAGTCTTTTATTAAACTATCCTACTGTTAAGGATCATTATAAAAAAATTCCATAGTCCATCTTGAAGCCTTTAGTTTGAAGAATACAAAAGAGCATAAACAAGGAGGTTCAGTTAGAAGCACAAAGCCCATAGGAGACGTGAGAGTCTGGGAAGCAGATGGAGCTTGTACTGTTTCTTTTTCTTCTAAAACTTCAGTTCTCAGCAGATCATCTTGTGGTCTGTTAAGTCCTGAAAATTTGAAGGGCAGGTGCTTCTTGGCCCTTTAGAAAACACAGGTGCTGCTAGTGAAGGAGTTGTCATTATAATAGATAATACCTTCTTGCTAGCCAAGTATTTTGTATTTCTTAACATCACATTTTTGCTGCGCTGAGGGAGCAAGCAAAATGGATTTGATAGCCAGGTATCTTGTCTCGGACTCATTCTTGTTCCTGCTGCCGCCTTACACACATTTCTCTTCTATCTGATGAAGAGCGTTGTACTCATTTTTATTTCCTTATGATGCTAAGAATTAAACTTTGAGAACAGCGGCTGGCTGTATTCACTAGGAACTGAATTCTTTAACTATAAAATTATGTTCTACGTATTCATGAAAATGGATCAATTAAAGTCAAGGGGACTACTCACATGAGTAAATGCTAATTAACAAAACTGATGCTCTAATGAAGAGGACATGATAACATTGCAGATAGATCCTGAATATTAAACATATTTTGCTCGGCAGCAAAAGAGGTGTTTACTCTATAGTATATAAGCAGTTTATTAAATTTCTGGTTGTAAATAAATGCTTTGGATTGGTTTTCTAATTGGCAGATGTTCTGTACTTTTAGACTGAAGTGCTGTGTTGAGAAGTTAGGATGCATACGTCCTAAGTGTGCTCTTAAGTAAGTGCTGATTTGTAGCTTGGTGATATGTAGATTGTTGATACCATCTAACTAAATCAACCTGTGATATTGCCATTACAGGCAGGTGGCTTTTCTGCAATGAGAGTTTATGATATTTCTTGCCCAGATGGGAAGAAGTTGTCTTTTCTTTCCTTCTGAAAAAAAAATAAAATTAAAAAAAAAAAAGCTCAAAAAGCCTAATAATATAAAGAAGGGACATCCATTATCACATGTAAGTCAGTGGGAGAGAGTCTTTAGAACAGCCTGGTAGCTGGATTTTCACATTAATTTATTTTCCTATTCATGGAAATTCTACTTTCATCACTTGGTGCTAATTACTTAAATATGAACTATTGATTAATGTATGAAGAACAGTGAAAGCTGTGGCTACAGGACTGGTCTATTTTCAGAGACATTTCTGTATTCTAACTAATATCTTCTTAATATTTCATAGTTCAGGTCTGAATTCGCAGAAATAAACAACCACTTTAAGAGGCGGTCCCAGCAACGTGGGTTTTTTCAGCAGGGCTGTGTACAATCAGACCTTGAACGGGGACGAGGCCTGGGAGCCCTGTGGTACCGTACCCTGGCCGTGATTCCTGTCTGGAGTTAGAGATGGACAAAGTCCTGCATCAGTGGCCACGGTACCGTTTGCCTCAGCTCAGCAGATGGGGATTTTGCACCAAGACAAGCAGGACATCGAGGGAATAATGCCTTTGACTTAAGCTTGGAGTTGGATCAGATACATCACATCTCCTGTTAGGTCTTTTGGGGGAGAACTGATATAGATGAAGATAGGATAGGCAGCAGAAACTCGAGGTGCTCAGAAGGGGAGAAGATGAATGCTGATATGTCTGTGTCGCCAGCTGCTGAGTGTCGTCTCTAATCTTACTGCTTTCCACTCTGTTCCTCTTCCACCCTTTATTTTTCATTTCCACTTTTTTCTCAAATGGGGGAGGGGGAAAGGCACCCAGCAAGTCTTGTTGACTGAACCTTCTTTCTGCGTGCTGCTGACACCACCTAAATCCAGGCTTGTCCTTCTGACTTAAAGCTTAGTTGAAAATGCAAGCATGAAACCAAGCTGATTGAAGTGCCTGGGCATGCCTCTGGCATAGAAGTCTTTCACATGCATCTAGCAGGAGAGATGAGAAATGTTAGATGAGGACATTCAGCTGTGACAGATCCTGAAAATTGGGATCCTGGAAAGAAATCCTCTCTATTTATACTTTAAACAGTGGATTTGTTTGAAAGGAGTGCTAACTTTGGGATGTTATGGGCTTGTATTAGTTGGGCACCACATCCATGGAAAATATCACATGTACTATTGCTGAGGAACCGACAACAAAATGTTGCATGTTGTTTCTCACACAAGTAGGTCGTTGTTTCTGATTTCTACAATAACTTTTTGATGTTAATTAAGGTTCCATACAGCCTTAGCACTGAACAGCAAGACAAAATGAGCCATAATAAAATAAATTGTGGGAAAACATTTTAAAAAAAAAAAAGTAAAAAAATACCCAGCCTTCAAATGCTGGTTTTTCAGGAGGTATCATGTTCACGGAAGGTTTCTTTGCATTTTCACAAGAAATTAAAAGGTATAGTAACGTAGTACAATATCAGGCAAAACCAAATTAGCCTGTCATGCATGGTTAACAATATAGCCAGACATCCACATTTTTTGCAAGCCCATTCCCAAGATGTTCAAAACAGTGAACAGATACAATTCCACTGATGTCTAATGAAGTTCACCACAAAAAGGCTTTCCCTAAAGGACTTTGAGACTGAAGTGACAGACAGATGTCAAGGTGATTTGCTAAGTGTGAGATGAAAAATTGATAGCAAACCAATGATTGAAGTAATTTATGGGAGGTGATTTGGCCCAACCATGAAGAGTGCATGTCTTTTATAGGTGGGTTGGAGTGTTATCAGTCACCCATGACATGCATTATTTGTGCATAATTATATGGCATTGACCCAATACTCAGTAATAAGGGTTCTGTGCATGCTTATCACATCGTTTGATCCCAGCCTCATCTGTCATTAAGACATAATGTACCAAATGTAGCATATTTCCACTCTCCATGCAGATATAACTTTTGTTAGTATCTCCACTACAATCTCTAATTGCCTTAATACTGATCCACAGAAAGCTAAGCCTCTCTCTCCAAGCTAATCCTATTCTAGCACTAGTAACAACTTCCAGTCAGGAGGATACATCTGGATTTCAGCAGGGATTTCCAAGGTAGTACATTATGATGCTTTGTTGGGGTTGCTTTGCATGGTGCCTTTGATACATGGTCCGTCATGTAGCTTCCTACAAGCAGTCTTTCGGATCTTCATAATCCTGATGGATGGGTGGGTGGTTTCAGGATGCAATGAACAGTAGAACATTGACCGATTAGCTTGGAGGGTCATGTAGTGCTAATTAAGTTCTCAAATGTGTCTTGGGGACCTTTGCCTGTTGTGTGAAGGGACGGAGTCAGGTAGGGTCAGGACAGACAGGTTGTACTGACATGCTAAATATCAGTTCATTAAAACCAAATGGCGTTGTAAGAACTTGGAATAAAAAAGGATTTGTAAGTTAAGTTACTGAATGAACTAAGGACACAGGGTCTAAGCCATCATCTACTGAAGTCAGCGTAATCTGGAGGTTTTTATTGTGCTTAACGAAAGAAAATTTAATCATTACTAATCACTGCAGACAGTGATGGGGTGCCTGTTTTTCCAGTGCTGCTGTTCTTTGTGTTTTACAGTAAAGCATCTATGCCTTTTTGCAAGGAAATCTCAATAGTAGTTGAACTCTTTATATATTTTACAGCATTTTGGGGGACTAAAATACCAACTTCTTGCCCTTTCTGGGAATGCACTGTCTAACAAGTATCCTTTTCCATTTTTCATTATTTTTGCAATAGCATTTATAAAAAAAGGAAATTAAAATATTTAAGCACAACACACTGAAAAGATTTGTTCATGCCTGCTGGCCAGATTCCAACTTGTGTAATTGAATCTTGCAGTCTGTTACCTAAATACTTCCCGCAGTTTCTGCTCAGTGCAGTCTCTTTCCTCAGTTTCTGACCTCAACTAGTTTTACTGCTCCCTTGCACTGCAGCACAGCTGCCACATCCTATCACAAGGATGGCTGCATTTCTTTGGGAAAAATGACTTTCATATATAAATAATTGTTAAAGTGCTTTGGAAACCTCCCTGGGGTGAGGAGCACCATTGAAAAATAATCAGCCTTACAGATACATTATTAATATCGATCCCGTTGTTGATCATATTCAAAACCAGGGAGAGGGAGGAGGTTGATCTTAGTCTGTGTTATACCCTGGGACTCTGGAAACCTGGGTGTGATATCAAGCTCTACCCCAACCTCCTCTGTGAGACTGGACAAGTCATTTATCCCCTTGTGCCTCGCCTGCCCCTTGGACTTCCTTGCTCTGTGGTTTATTTGATACGTGTTTGTACGTTCTGCAGAACAAGGGCTTTTTCTTAGTGTGGGGACCCGTTCTCTGTTTGTGCTGTTGAGGTGGAAACCGTGAAGACAGGCTGGAATGGGCAACCAAAAAGTTCTGATGTGTGGGTTCAGGTTTACGCTACCCTTCTGGTCACTGCCCTTTTTGTCACTACCCTTTACAAATGAATGTAGATATTTTTCTAAGTTAGAAACGATGAAGTGTTTCTCACTGTTGCATGCAAAGGATCACCACCAGACTTGTTTGTTCTCTGCCGATTTTCTGTTGCACAGTGTAGGTATTTAAGCTTCATCCATTGCCAGCTTTTTTATCCTTCTTCACCCCTTATCTACTCTTTTGTAACCTTGGAAAGCAATTTGTAACGCATGCGAATGTGCAGAAAATGCTCAATGCTGATTCCCATACAGTAGAGCAGTTACTTATAGCTGTCCTTTAGTCTGAGTGAAGTCCTTCACTTTATGCTCAGATTAACCAATGTTCCAACTGAATTCGATGTTATCTCTCTTTTATTGATGTGAATTATTTATAGCAGAACTGTTGAATCATCAAAATGCGATTCCTGAGACTATTATTTATGCTAAGATATTAATCCCATGTTCCTATTAAGATTTATCCGTCTGTTCCTCATTCTGAATTCCTGAATTAAATTTAATTATTCCATCTTTCTTTTTTGCAGTCTAAGTGCAGCTAAGTTTGTCTAGTAGAAGTATTAGATTATGGGTGACTGTGTTGAGGTCAACCACAAAGTCTGTCTTTCCTGCTTACCTGTAGGTGTGGGTTTGAATTTGTATCACAACCAAAGGTAGGCAGCTCATGGTTAGCACCACGGCTAAAGATAAACCTCTTCTATACACAGATAATTTCTGCTCGTGTGGATGCAATGTTTGGCTTGATCCGGAATAGAGACGGTTACATTCGTTCTCTCCGAAGATGACTTTTTTGCTGCTGTTGTTTCCTGTGTAAATAACTTTAAAGGGGGGAAAGGAAGTGTTCTCTGGTTAGGGAAATGTGCAAAAACTGCCCAGCAGAGACAGTCCTTAGCCTGAGGAGTAGAAACTGCACTTACCTACTCTGCTCCTTCCTCGATCAAACAGTAATTTGACAGAAGTCAATCTCTGGCAAGCCAGCTTTCGTTGTGTATGCACTGTGGTGTGGGGTAGTCCATCTGGCTCTAGCAGAAGGACATTTGCTGATGGGCAGAGGTTAGTGGGTATGAAACTGCTCCCCAAGTGATAACGCAGGTGTAGCCCAGCAGTTTTGCTGCTCACCAGGATGCTTCTTCCTGAACCGCCTACTTGTGCCTCTTCTCTTCTCTTCATGTCCTCCTCCTGCAGAATAAAGCTGTAGGAGATCGGTGCAGGTGGCACTTTTTCCTCTCCAGCATACAGTTCTGTGGTTATTTTATAAGTAGCTTCTTGGAACAAGTGTTTCCTTTCTCCCTTCTGTTTTTCTCCTGCTTGGCACCAAGGAAAAATGTGCCGTTGGGTCTGGTGTGCAGAAATCCATGTGCAGCCTGGGGGTAGCATCCACAGCCTACGTTGTGTGAACTGAGGGAAAGTGTGTTTGAAGATGTGCCTGGAGCAGAAACATGGGCTGAGCGTGATTCGGGAAATCCCAGCAGCCAGGAGGAGCTGTGTTGGATGAATGAATTTAAGCATTATGGGACCCATCGCAAAGGCAGGTGCCAAACTTGTTTGCTGGTAGACTGGAGGATTTTGCAACTTCAGGGTGAAACGTGGCTGCTTTTATTTTTCTGTGTTGCCTTTCCATGAGAGAGGCCATCAGCAGTGAGGTCACGGGTCTCTGATTTCTCTCCCTCGCTTCGGGAAGGAAGAGTAATGGAACACAAATTAAAACTCACTAACATAAACAGATGAATCAGGAATGTTTGAGGAGGTAATTTATCTTCCCAGGTTCCGCAGGCTGGACTGGGCGGCTCAGCACCGTTGTGCACTGCCCCCAGCGCAGAGTCCGGGCTGTCCCTGTGCTGTCCCTTTACATCTGCACCGTCCTCCTGCACTTGCCCTGCTCCGTTGAAGTCAGTGGGGCTCTGCAGATAACGGCAGCGCATTTCGGTCAGTGCAACTGCAGCCGTTCACCACGAGCACAGTTGCAGATGATCTTAGGACCCTTTATAATAATTACTGTTTTCTGCCAGGCATTTCTGCATCTTTGTATTCTAGTCAAAACCCCCATCTCTTGCGCTGTTAGTAATGATCTTATGGCAGAGAGATCCCCCCGGCTTTATTAGGCTCAGATTTATTCAGTGCTTCTCTCTTGAATAATTCAAGACAGGACCCAAATCAGGGCTCTGGGTAAAAGCCACCCATGTAGGGCAACCCAGGTGTAAAAGTTTGCAGCCACAGTTCTAGTTCATCTAGTTCTAGTTCATGCCTTTATCTGCATATCGGATAAAAAAATAAAAATGTAAAAAACCCCATCCTGATTTAAATATAAACCACCTGTCTCAAGAACTCCTCCTTTGGTGTACACATACATTGACATACCAGGATTTGGGAAATCTTTTGGCTTTAGGTACCTACAGGTGGTTCCTCAGGAAGCGCACGTGCAAAGCAGGTTGTTTATATATGAATGTCGTCTAACCCCTGGGGTTTGGTTGCCTTTCGTTTGATTTCTGAGCACAGAACTGCACCTCCTCCAGGGTGGCAGGGTTAAACAGCTTCTGGTACTGCTCGATGGAATAACAATAGTGCCAGCCAATAAAGTGCGGCCCAGTTAAAATCATTCCTAATGATTTAAGGAAGGAAGAATGTCACCCAGAAGAGGCATTTCTGCATTTTAAAAGGTTTTCTACAATATTTTCCCATGAGTTATGTGCGAAATGGAAGTCCTTGATCTTCAAATCATTGTTATCTTTTCAGCGATGAGTGGCCGGGTTCTGCTGTGTGTGTGTGTAAGCGCACGTACCCGGGCGTGGTGTTCGGAGTGAGATTCCCTGCGCTTTCAGAAAACACGGCTGCATTTAAATAGTTCCGCAGAATGTGCGGGTAGTCCCGTCTGTTCTTTTTGAAGACCTCACCTGACCGTTCGAAGCATGGTGCAGCACTGAGATGAGATAGCGTTGCTGTTGTCAGTGGGGCATCTTTCATTTACAGTCGTGGTAGTTAGGTTTGGGTTTTTATTTGCCTTTTTTTTTTTTTGATTGAGATCCAGGATCCAGCTTGTTTGCACTGCCATATGCAAATAAGAATAATATTTAAAACATATAGTACTTCACGTATTCAAAACACCGTGGAAACAGTTGCAGTCATTCTCACAACACACTTGTGAAGTCGGTAAATATTGTAGTTATTACTTTGATGCAGTTTTGCATGGGAGATAACATACTGCAGTATTGCCGACGCAAAGCAAGCATCAGACCTCCAAAACCGAGACTGATGTGAAGGGACCTGACACATTTAACGTTGTTTATATTTGTATCCTAGTTTTAGAGCTTTCACAGATTACTTTTGCAAGTTTTCTTGACAGTGAGGAATACTGAAAACCTCTCTGCTTTTAATGAGCAATGAAATAATGTCACATGTTTCCTGAGGCTGGAGCCCCTTAAAAAGCCAACAAAACTTCGCAAGACTTACAAGCAGGGACTGTATCCTGTGCCCCTCAAGTTGGTAGAGATCTTGCCACTGAATTTGGCAGGATTTGTGTACCATCCATGTCTCCTGGGTACAGTTGACAAAATTTCTGGGGTTGGTCATGGTAAAAAATATCAGGTTTCATGATTTGCAACAGATTAATAAAAGAACTATATTAGAACCATGTGGAATTACTGGAGATTAAAATTTCTGGGAAAAATGAAAAAGCTAAGCGGGTATCACTCCACACGCCTCAGAGGTATCCGCGTGCCTTTCGCTATCTGCCTGCTCGTCTGCTGTGTCCATCTGGGTGGCCAGGCGTGGTGAGTGAGGAGGTTGCAACCACATCTCCAGTGGTTTTTTAATGTTTCTGTAGCTGACAAACCTGTTGATGTAACTTTTTTCAGGTGGAGAGGATGAATCTTATTTGAATTAGCATGCCTGTTGAGTAGGAATGATGTTTACAAACGTGCAATGCATAGTGCGATGCGGTGTTTGCATCCCTATGAAAAGGCATCTGGTGGCTGGAGTGGCAGCTCTTGAGCTCTCCGCAACTGCTTCTCAGCTTGAGCTGCTCTCTGCCAGGTTTCCACGTTTTATTGAAGGACGGATAAGCTCATTGTAGGAAATTGCACTGAGATTCCTAGCAAAGGATGGGAGATTTGACAGTGTTACCCTCACATTCCTCTAACTGGATTTCCATTTCTACAAGGAGAGAACAAAGGAAACAACAGTTGGTGCATTTGTGTACCGCTGTGGGGAAGTGAGTGACCACGGAAAGAAACCAGACATCCTGTAATCTGTGGTCCATGGGAACTCTTTATTAACAAGAAAAAGGAAGATACTTATCCATGATGTTGCTCTCCTGTATTTATAGGGATTTGAACGCATATATCCTGTCATTGGTACTAATGAGCTTATCAGAGTCTTTAAAGTGTTTTCCAGATCAACTAGACAGACCTTACCCAGGCTGTCCTTGAGGCAGCTTTTTTTTCTTTTTTTTTTTTAAATAGATGATTATATTTCTAAGGTATTTACGTGATCTCCAATACTGAGTACTGATCTTCAGTACATCTCCCGCAATATAGATGGCACAGAGCGAAAACGACTGATTGGGAGAGTGGGGAATTGAGACCTACTCTGATATCCTGAATCCTAAGCAAGTGTGCAGCATGCTGCAGTTACTGCTTCTCGTAGTGTTCATGTGGCTGTGTTCAGAGGCAGATGGGCCTTCCCTCCTGTGCAACACTCTCAAAGTAATTTAAGCTTATGAAACACAACAAGTATTCTACAATTATTAGGAGTTTATCGTTTACTTTTCGTAATTCCACCCATCACAGGGAAGGATTTCAGTAGCTCTGCAATATTGCAGCAATTTGAAGGTTTCCACACTCTTAATATCCATTTTAGCAGACTTAATCTTTTACTTCCCTAATACCTATCTGATTCTGTAGATGTGAGGTGCATATTTCTACGGATTTTATTTATCAGTAAGATAAGTAAATTAAAAACATTGTCTTATACTGTAAGGTATCTCAGCTCCATCTACAGCAGAGAATGTGATTATGCCCATGTCATTGATCAGAGGACTCCTCCCATCGCTACAGTCTGTGTAGCATCAGGATTTAACATTTAAACTATATTTAAGTAACTGATGTATTAGACAAAGGAAATCATGCAGTAACTGGATTGCAATTCTACTTTTAGCTCAGCATGCTTGTTGAATAAGGGCCAAACTTACTCGTTTCCTGGCGTTTCCTTTATTGTAGGCTGAGGAGTGGCGAATATCTGTGTGCAGTTGGAGGTTTCTAGCATTTCACTTCACTGAATTTTCAGTTCCCTGTTGTCTCTTACAGACTGTCAACCATTTGTATTTCTGGGTTGGAACTAATCAGACCCATCTGGTCTCACTGACAGTGCGAGCCAGGAGAATAGCTCTGTACCATGATACAAGATCCTGGAACTTGGGACACTGAGAAATTTACTGCCTTGCCTAGTCCTGTTTTTTTAATAAACTGAATAGTGCCATAATGCAGCTCATTTTCTCCTTTGTTTTTTTAATAATAATAAAAAAAAGGCAATGAGCTGTCAGAGCACAAATATATAAATGCTAAGCAATGCATAGATTAAAACATTTCTTTCTTGCTTAACCTGTAAGTAGTTCTTTGCATTCATACTGGATGGAGGGTTTTCCGCTGGAATGAATCCTTCAGCCACAGAATAAATTAGGAACCAGACAAAGAATAATGATTGTCTTTTCAGTGTTTCTTAATATCAGCTCCAAACGAAGGTTGGTAGTGTAAGAGCTCCTGTTGTCTAGCCTGCATTGGAAGGAGCATCCAGGCAGCTCCTGGGTTACTAAAAGAATGCCAAATCAAAGGCAAAGCGAGGCGCTAATGCTGCATATTGTATGAAGTGCGTGTACCTGGGAGTGCTTGAATTATGTGTTCATTGTACGTTAGGGAGAGAATTCAAGGCAAATGAAAGTTTGTATTGATTTTGGGACCAGGGGAGGGGTTGGGGAGGATTATTTGAATAATTCTATTATTCACCTTTCTGTAGGAAAATTAAAGTGGATAGTGCAAAGAGCACTACTGAGAGAGATAAATGAGCTGCTTCATTTCAGAATGAACTCTCGTCTCAGAAAACTGTTGATATTATGTGCCTAAATTCCTTATGTACTTAGTAGAGTTATCTGCATAAAATATTCTTTAAATTCAAAAATGACTTCCATCAGCCCTGTAATGATATCAGAGGATGATTGTGCTCCCATTTTATTCCAGTGGGTGTACACAAATACTCCTATTGTATAAGATTATTAAATCGCAAAGGGCGTGTTTTGTGATTATTTAGGACAGATTCCATTTCAGCGGCTCCAAACCTTGCAGCCTTGTTCAGAGCAGTCAAATAAAGCTGTAAGATGAAGAGAGACATTGTTGTCCTTTGAGCAAACATATTGAACAAGAAAGGCATCTGTGACTGAACTTCTACCAGCACCTTTGCCAATGTAGTATCAAAGGTACATAATTTGCTGTAGCTAGTTACATGCCTTCTCACAAACCCTGCGGCAGAAATGCTGTGCTGGGAGGTGTGCTGGAGGACCTGTGGACTGTACGTAAAAACGCTGCTGCCAAATTGCAGCTTTGCAGTATCCAGAGGTGCATTTGTGTCCCTACTCCATCAGTTTAGAAGTACTTTTAGTGCCGGTGGATTTGGTTTGGCACTGTTAGCACTTTTGGTGGTAAACTTAAAAAAAAAAGAGAAAGTTAGAAAGTCCAAAGTCTCAGTCATCAACACACAGAAAAGCAAACCTGACTGCGAAGGGGAAGGAAGGACAGAGAAAGCAGGGAGGTAAACTCAACAGGAACCTCAAGATACCATGGTGCACAGTGAAATTTGGAGGCAGAAAGGGTAAACAAGGGAGAGCATGGTCTGCTAATCTGGCATGGGGATAAAAACGAGCACCAGTTGCAGCTACAGAAACTACCTTACAAGGAATTTCTCAGTTTTTCTGCCCCTGCCCCAAAATCTGTTAGGGAATGTGAAGAATATTTGTTCATGCTGTAGGAAGGGGTGAAAAGAAGGTGTTATATGGGTGAACAGCAGCACTGGTGGAAACAGGGTGCTGAAAGGAGGAACAAAGGTTTTTGTAAAAGCTTTTTGGTGAAAAATCCCTAAAGATTTTCTGTGGATGTGAATATTCCATTTTCCTCATCTTACAGAGGAGAAGATACTGGGGAAAAATATCTCGAACTACTTTTGAGCATCTCACAGGGTTTTCACTCTGTTTTTTGAGTCCTGTCTCAAATAAACTCTTACCTGAGTCAATAGAACTTTGCCTTAGTCCTAACACTATAAAAACCAAGTAAGCACTTTGAGATTTACTCCATCGATTTTGCCAAGTTTTGGTTGAGTGAGAACTTAATAAAGATTTTGGATTGTGAAGATAAAGAACTGACTTCTGACATCCTGATTCAATTTCTAGCCAGTCATTTTACGGATTAACTCCCATTGAGTTCAGCAGGAGCGTGTCAGTGCAAGGGCTGAGTCAGGATCCAGCCCTCAGCCCGCTGCCGGGGGTCGATGTCTGCTGCCTTTAATCTGCCCATCGAGCGAGGATTTCAGAACTTCAGGGAAGAAACATCCACAGTTTCTGTGATGAGTTCGGTCGTGGTGCAGGGGTTGTGCTAACTCCGGGCCACGGGAAGTGAAAAGGAGCCACAGCAAGGGGAGGGTGTTTGGTCCCCAGAGGGGGAAGGGAATTTGACGGGCCGTGGAGCAACCCGTGTGTATCACCAGAGGAGAGCAGCAGAGTAGCTGCTGCAGTTACCGGCCTGACGTTTAGCCGGTGCTGGATTAAATCCCAGTGTGTAGAAGGGGAAAGCTCTGTGTAGGGGTTGTGCCTGTGTTGGCGGTGAGCAAAAGGTGACGGGAAGGAGCCGAGTGCCTGGCTGTGGCGGGGGAGGCGGGTGCCTTGCCACGGTGGGGACCATTCACCACACTGGTCTGCACCGCCAGCGGCAAAAATGGGCCCGCAGTTGGAGACCAGCGGCCTGAAAAGGTTTCATTTCCCTGTAACCCAAGCTAAGCGTTACAACCTCAGGGATTCAGGAGCCCAGTGATGGGGGCTACCTGTCTGAGCGGGATCCCTGCGGGGAAAGGGCGCTGTTATCCACAAACTGCGTGTGGGGCAGCTGGCTGCGGTGGTTCTGCTGCTGCTCTGTGCCGGGCAGGGGTGCTGACTCGCCCCCGGCAATGCATTGCCCTGCGCAGCCTCGTGTTGCACAATATAGACGCATCAAAAGTCCCTGTCGGCCTTCTCCAAGATGGAGGAGCAGCCAGGAGGCAGCACCGCGGAGGCAGAAATCAGACTGGGTTCATACGGCTTCCAGAGTTGCTGTTAGCTATTCTTCCTTTTCTATTATTTTCCTTCACGCCTTTTTTGAATCACTTCTTTCTACCCATTTGAGCATGTTCTTGATGTATCCAGGGTATTTCCTGGAAGATGCCCATCTGAGTTCGGTGGGATATTATGTGGCATTTGTACAAGTTCTCATACATAGAAAAAACATTTGAAAAGGGTGGAAGATGTCTAATGTGCTCTTTTTTTAAAAAAAAAAAAAAGGCAAGACTACTTGACTTATCGTAGAGACTAATAAACCAGGAAGACTTTGTTTAGAAACATGAATTTTATTTTTTAAGTTACGTAAGCATGACATAGTCTCTTAAACATTTTTAAATCAATTTTCTTTGCACTCATAGAATTCAAAAACCACAAAATGGATTTCTCTCAAGTTTCTCGTATGCCAAGGTTCAGCCCAGAGGGATTTTTTTTTCGTGGTTTAGGATAGGGTTTCGTAACGAGAAGCCTTGGCAGATCCTTTGCTGTACTGTCACTAGGTACCATACTCTAATATATAGTATGAGATTTACTTGTATTTTAATGAAGTATCTTGAAAAGAATAAAGGGAGCATTTTTAAAGTATTAGTCGAAATCTCTGTTAGTTTGGTTTGACCCAGTGTTCGGAGAATACACCTTCTTTTGTTTCCATGGTTCAGGCAAGTGAGAGCATAAGTAGCAAAACTATGATATAGGGAGCTTTGGCCTTTCAAATGGTTAAATATTTCAGTACTCTATTCCTTTTGGTTCCTTTTGAAAACATACCTCCTCTGTCAGCTTCTCAGAATAATAGAAATCTGCTGAATTTCTTTGTGTAACTTATCCCTTGTTCCCAATTTCTTGCTTAGAAAAAAAAAAGGGGGGGGGAGGATGGTGCATGGCCTTTCCTTCATCTGTTTTAAACCCTGGCAGTCTTTTGCTCGCTGCCACTCAGCAGATGCGGCCCCGGAGCGTGTCTGTGCGAAACCAGGGTAGAAAGAGCACGTTGTACACCTTGCTAACGCACGACGTGGGCTGACGCCGCAGCGTGGAGCCCCGCTTCCGCAGGAGCTATTCACCGCCTGCGAAACCCAGTGTCTGTTCACAGCTTTGGGGTTCACTTGTGTGTGATTGCCGCTTTGTCATGCGTGTTGGGTTTAAAATGGTTCATTATTAGAAAGTTTGCTGGTATACATATGCTTTATATGCATTCTAGTTGTATGCGTAGGCACACACGCAGACCTGTATGTAAATAAACACGTACATTTATTTATGTACCACTGCATTATATGTCTGAAGTATCTAGTACTGGCCATTGGCAGAGATAAGATGCAATTCATGGCAGGACCTTCGATCTGATCCAGTGTATTAAATCTTAGGGGACATAAAGCTTGATAAGATTTGTGAGAGCCCTGATTACTTAGGTAAGAAAGATGGCCAGAGTTGGATTAGTAAAGACTATAAACCTTGATTCTTTGGAGCAAACTCTAATTAAGGGAGTAATGAGCAACATCCTTGTGGTGATAATATCTTCCGTAACTGACTGCTGGGAGGTTGTTCGATGGGCTCTGCAGCGCTGGGATGGACTGCAACTGGGGAGGAGGTTCTAAACCACTGGCCTCATCTCAGATGGCAATTTCTCTCTTACAGTTCACATCATGCACTCAAATATAAACTGCATTAACATTGCTGCAGAATTAGTTTGTACTGAGTTATTTCAGCTTTACCACAAACCGGAATGCAGTCCGTACTCGGTGGCACAGGGGCACGTGTGCAAGGTAGGGTGCGCCGTATCCTTTGTGTCACAGACACAGCCGTTGGGCACCAAAATGATTCACCGTGCGCTGAATTGATCTTTAAATTTTTATGGGTGCTGTAAAAAGCAGAATTCTTTTCCCATGTTTCTGCTAGGTAAGTTGTATACCATGGATGTCTGATCCCTGTTGCACACCCACATTGACTTGGAAAGTGGAAGTTACAATATTATGTAATCTTGTCTTGAAGGCAGATATTAGCTAATTTAACCAGATATAATCTACCCCCAAATGTCTGCACTACTCACCATTGAAGCCGTGCTTTTAAAATGTTTCTTAAAATAAGCATAAATTTTAAATTGTATGTTTAGCTCACAGTGAAATAACTAGTGTTTAACTTGAGCGTTGGTTTCCCTGTGCCACGCACTGCTGATTTACTGAAGTTGGACAAAGTAATTCCCATCAGCATTGATTGAGAATGTCCAGGTTTTGCCTTTCAATTAATTATGGAACAATCTGTTGTCAGCATTCCCAACAGACAGTGAGACTTTGCCATTCAGAGTTAATGTGGATGTACTGAGACACTGGGAAGAAAGGCTGTAATGAAATTCAGACTGAACTGAACTGCAGAAAAAGGGCAGAGAGGAGAAGAAAAGAACGAGCACATTGAGAACCTGGACAAATAGAGAGGGGCTGATGAATCGTTCAATTCGGGCAGGCGGCATAGCTGCTGAGCTGACTTGGCTTGAGCAGCGAGTAACGCAACATCTCTCAGTGAGCAAAGTCCATCTGGGCCCCATAAATGAGCTGGGCTGGGAGGGACGGGAGCAGTGGAAGTGGAAAACTGAGAGCTGCTTTCCTGAGCTGTCGCCAGGATGCTGGTGAGTTCGCACGTTCATCAGTTTCCAGGTGCTCATCTGCGATAAGGACGCAGCAGCAGCAGCAAAAACTTTCAAACCAGATAATGTTCACGTAGCTCCATCGTCATAGTATCTCTTCCATGAGTGCTTGTTTCCACCTACTTTTCCTCCCTCAGAGTGCATTGAGGAACGTTACACGAATGCAGATCAGTGAAGAGATCCATTGATGCTCGTTGCTGATGTGCTGAAACGTGTAAGCCCCAGAGAGGTGCTGTGTTTTGCACAGGCACACTTGTGCCTACCGTATGCACATGTGTGTGTTCCTCCCTGTCTGTAGTTACGCAGACGTGTGGACACGTTTAGCGTTCATCCAGCTGTCTAAAGGGATTCAGTTCCCCAAGGATGCAGGCAGGTCCCTGGTGGGATTTGCAAAGTGCCAAAACCAGGTGGCTCCCCAGCACCCAGTGAAATGAGTTTGATCAGGGACGTAATACACTCGTTACAAGGCACTGGGCTGAATCTTTGGGCCAGTAAAATGCTTTTTGAAAATCTGACCCCCAAAATCATCTAAAATATAACTTAACTGCATATAGGAAACTGAAAATTTAGCCTGTGCTGTATGTGCTGCATGACACAGATATTGCACGAGTTTGCATTTTGATGATAGTTTTCCCTCAGTAACTTTAGAAGTAATTTTCCTTCTGTATTTTTAATGCCACAGGGTTTGCACCTGCTGAGAAATTAGCAGAAAGCCATGCAGTCCATCCGTCATTGTTGGTGTGTTTGTTGGGGTTTTTTCTCCTCACACTGTATATTGAAACCCATAATTAAGACTAATCTTTTAAATGCCTTTGTGGAAGAGGAGCACAGCAGGCACGGAATGGACTTTTTATTAAAATTAACAAAAGAAATGAAATTTGTACATAACATATAATTGCTGAACATAGACTTAATAATTAAAATTACTTCTGTAAGCCTTTTCTTACGGATATTGAGTAAATAAGATTGCTATTTGCTGATAGATCAATATTTCTGTTCACAAGAAAAATTTATAATTTAGGATAAACAGTACTTCCATTATAGGCTATGAAATTCAGTGGAATATGTCCAGCATGTTAACAGCAACAAAAATAATTAAGAATCACCAGCAGTTGTTGAGAACTGTACATTTATAGTCCTATCTGAGCAGAAGACGTGCTCTTTGCGAGTGGAGGATGCCATTCAGACGTGAGGGTGTGCGAGCAGTGTGGCTGTTTGTAGTGGCCAACTTTTGGGACTTAGATACACCCTGGTTTTAAGCACGTACTTATCTGCTGTCCCGGATCTCACTAGTGACCTGTGCCGAATGAATCGGAGCACATGCCAGTGCATTTTATAACCGTGAAAATGATGCTATTTACAGCTATCACGGGAATGATGCTATAAATAAGCATTGATTTGGGGGTGGTTTTGCCTCTCCAATTTAGCGTTTAACAGTCCAGTTTTTCATAACCAATAAAACTGCTTTGGGCTCTTACTGATAGTGATCATTCCAGATTGTGTTTTAATATTCTGGAAGAATTAAAAAATATTTTTATCCCTCTTTTGTCTGTAGCTTTACTTAAAAATCAACTCCAGATTTTAATCTCCTTAAGAAGACATGCATGTTGAAAAGAGGGATTGGGTGATTTCTCTCTTGGGTGGTACAAGTTGATTATCTTGCTGATTGCCATTTCTCCCTGTTAAATGGTTTTAGTGACTACCTAGAAGCTGGAATGTCCCAGATGTAGCTTCTTAGCAGATGATGAATGCCTTTTATAACATGCCCTTCGTAGGGGCTTAGACAGTCTGGAAGGATTCACGATAATACCTCAAGATTACTCTGAGCACACATACACGGTAGCAGACCAGCTTATGTTTATTCATCTTTCATGAAGCCTGTGTAGCCAAGGAGAGCAAGGTTGCTTTATGATTCACTCGGGTCATTTAACATCAAACATGTCCAGGACCTCTGAGTGTATAATGTTAAGGAAGGCCGTGCTGCTACTGTGTGCAAAGATTGCGTTTTTAACTGGCACAGTCTGCTGCCCTGTGCCATTTTTCTCTTTTCCCCTTCACTGTCTTTTTTTCTTTCTCTTTCTTTCCCCCCTCTGAATCCTCCACAATTATACTAGTCTACGATGAGCTTTGGTTTTGAATGGAAGAGCTAACGTTGACAGAGAGGCAACTTGATGAAGAACGATTGCTCTCAGCAATCCTGTTAAGGTTGTGGTCATTACAGACAAGTGACATTAACCCCCCAAGTAGGTGCAGTGCAGTTGCAACCTTGAAAATTGCTTTCTTGAGGTGTGGTTCTGCTGTTTCAGCGAGGGGTTTTATTTCGTGCTGTATTGTTCTTTTTGCTCAATGACGGCTTTGGAAAATGGTGGGATCCGAAGGACACTCTGCGTGGTTTTTGACACAGGGATTTTCATTCAGGAAAGCTTGGAGATGTTTGTCAGACCTTTATGATATGATCAAGTCCTGTTGACAGCCTGGTCCTGGTCCTGGCTGGTACAAATGTTGTCTTGTATAGGGATGAGCCTGCCCATGTTTCAAAATTTTCCTGAATATGCGAGGAGAAGAAGAAAGGAATATGGCCAACAACTGTAGTTACATTGACTAAATGACTAAAATGAAGCACATTGCCAGCATCTCATCTGGGTTGGGCGTTGTGCACAGTGAATTGGAGATCGAGCCTCAAGAATGATATTGGAGTCCTACAGAGACCCCAAGGGCTAATTGCTGCAGTCTGACTATGGCTTAGGAAAAGATCCAGTTGTGAGGATATCTCACCACCTCTTTCTACAGCATTTACAGTAGGGTAGGGTACCCTTGGTTTTGCTGGGATAAAACCAACAGAATTAGTGAAGTTACAATTACTGCTTTACTACACTTGTCACCTCTTGAAGAATAACTACGTGAAATGGAACTTTTTGCGTGTCTCTTTTATCTTCCTGAAGTGAATATCTGCCACGGCGTTTACTTGTTCTGCAGTATTGTCTGGGAAGCTTTTCCTTTCTTCTGTATTCTTGATATTTTCTCTTCTAAAAAAAACCCCAGCAAAACGCAAGCAAACCAAAAAGAAGGCGTCTCAGCCCTGACCTCCTTCCCCTACCAACACATTGAAAGGCTTTAATGAAAATAACTTTTGGCAGCTGTGTTTGAGTGACCAATGTGGAATGGGATGTGACATCGGAGCATAAACAAAATGTATAAATGTATGCAGGATGCAATACTACAGCTGGAATAAAAGATTCAGATGCCTCTTCTTTTTGACACATCGCATTGTAAGGTCACAAACCGAGCTGAAGATGCAACTTGAGGAATGAAAATGTCTAGGTTGATGTAAACTGGTTTTAACCCCCTCGGTATTTCAAGATAAATAGCATTAACTTGGAGGAGGCACATTCTCACTTTACATTCGCCTCTCTGCTTCCTGTAGAGCAGTTTAAATCTTAGGGGCCTGAGCCAGCCACAAATTAGGGAATAATGGTGGTATGAGCAAGGTTGTTTCATGGCGTTGATCTCTTAAAATTAAAGGAACTCTTGGTGAGTAACCAGCAGCTTGCGCTTCTTTTTTTCCTTGCCAGCTTTTCATTGTATTCATTTAAAAATTCTTCAATGGAAATTGGCATGGTAAGATCAAAATCAGTGCTGTGAAAAAAGCAAGTTCTTACAGTTCACTCCTTTTTTTCGTGTACCTGGGAAGAAAAGATGTCATTAGGAGGACTGGCAATTTTCACCTCAAATGAAATGTCAGATCCAATATTTCACATGCGTATCTATGTCTTTGTTAAGGTCTCATTATCTCGTGAACATGTGGACCAAGTCCAAAAGAATTATATCTTTAATATTTGTCCATCAGTCTTATGTCCTTTCTGCTGCTAACAGAGTTGAGACAGGGAGGGTTTGTTAGTGCAGGGGTTACTTCATTAGTTTGATTCGGCATGTCTTGGATTCACAGTGCTTTCAAGAGACATCATGAAATAAATTCAGAATGTGTTATGAGGATGCCCACAGAGCAAATAACATGGGCAAATTACCTCACCGCTAAAGGGAAAATAAAAATCACATATCTACTGCAGACAATATGACAAAATAGAGCAGAATGCAGGGGGGAAATCTCCTGTAAATACTGCGCATTCATATTCATGTGTTTTACATTAAAGCAGTAGAACCCTTATAAAACTGTGCTTATTAAAATAAAACATTTCTAAGAAACAAAACAAATAGCTAAGTGCTGTGGAAGCAAACTGAAGCCTTTAAAGCACTGCTCCCTAAAAGAATAATCTTCTTACGTAACTTAGAGTGGCTTTTAATTATCTGCACAGCTCCAGCAAGTGGAGCGGTGCTGAACTTGGTAATATATGGCACCATTTAAGTTTTAAGTGTTAAACCCATTTGGCAGCAACAGCATTTTAAGTAAGACAGCACCTTTGTGAATTTTACTACATGTAATTAATTTGGAAATTCTCTTATGCACTGGTAGCTGTTTTGAAAACGTATCCATAGGGATTGGTGTTGAGTGCAGTGGGTATTAGCTTGGATAGAGCAGCTCCCAAAATCGATTGGTTTGAATAACATGTATATGTGTGCATGTGTGTGCATTTTGAAAGGAATTCATGAAATCGTTGTTTCTGGAAGGGTGGATTTGGATGTCCATAGCGTAGAGACGCTGACAGTGAGTTTGAAGTTTGAGAAATGCTATCCCGTAATGATAAGACTGTATTATTTTATTATGGGTCTGGTAAATTCAAAGCGTAATGAGGTTTATAGAGACGTTACTGTTGACTTCAGCAGCAGTAAGATTGGGTCTTCAGAAGTTTATGTGGGAATAATCTCTATGGATAGCTCATTTACAAACATGAGTGGATCATTTAGGCTCATGGGGCATGTTTATTATTCACATCTAAGTGATTAATATTCAAGCGTAAGGGGATTTATTCCTCTTACTTGTTTGCCATGTAGGAGCTGACCATTTTTTCCACCCCAAAGACCCCCTTCCCGCGTGTCCTGGCAAAAAGCTGCCCGTGCGGTGCCGTAGGCTGGAGGGGCTTCATCCGACAAAGGGAAGAGTTTTTTGACAGGATGGAACTTGTCCGTTTAGACCAATTAAACATGTTATTTCCTGCCTAAACAGATTCATTTGAGGAGTTTGGAATGCAAATTAGATACAGGCCTTATTAATTATATATGAGTAAACATACAATTCTAGCTGAAATTGTGTTCCCATTCCTTTGGTTATTTTATGATTGAAATAAACTCCAAACCAAAGTAGGACGTAATTATCTATAGCAAGGTTGCCTCTTCCTTTTGCAAACACCGAGCATTCATATATTAGAAAGCATTTATTCAAATATTCAATTAAAACTAGGCATCGTTGTACTGTAAATAATGTTAAAATTGACAGAAAATGGAAAGTGTTTAACTACATGCAAATTACGAAGGATGGCATTCAGGGCAAAAATTTCATTTGGGGCCTTTCTTTGGAAAGGAGCATTTATATATATATAAGCATTTATATATCTTCTAAGTGACGGAATCTCAGGAGGAAGAACATCAGGCACCCCAACTGGTTGGTGGTTCTAAAAAGCTCTCTGAAGGCTCGGTTCCTTAGAATTCAAATGTGAAAATACTGCACTCATTAGTATGGGGATTAGTTATGTGTGAGCTAGCATGTATACATGTTCTGTAATTAAGGGGTTTATTTGATCTTTTATATATTTGATGAAAGTAGCGTGAGGAAAAGACTCATCTCGAAAAATATGCCACTTCTCCTGCGATTGCTCCTCTGACGGTGCTTACGGGGCTTTCCTGAATCCCACTGCAGCTGGGGACAGCGGTGGCCGCTGGTGACATCTTCCAGGCACGCAGACCCACCTCCGCAGTGGGGCCGACAGCAATACTGCTCCTCACGGCCCCGGTGGGATTCTTGTTTCATTCTCTTCCTCACCAGGGAGAAAGGCAGAACCGGTAACTCCTCTGCAGCGGAGTCCCTAACGTCGGTCTGGTGGGGCGGGTGCCACCCGGCTGGGGTGAATGTCTCTCGTTTGCTTTCGCAGACTGAATATTCCTGGGAGAGATTTCCTGAAATGACAGGATTTTCCTGTACCGCTAGCAAGGGCTGTTCCGCTAAATGCAAGAGACTGCTCAGGTGTTTTAGTTCTGTCTTCCATGCTTTGGGTTTCTATAAAATCCTTCTCATAAGCTGCCATTCTGCTTTTTTTTCTCCTTTATATAAGGAGAGGAACAAAAAGTCAGTGTTGACCCAGGCTCAGAGTGGTTACCTGTGCCTCAACACTGCCTCCACATGTGCTGAAAACTGCGTGTTTGCAAACCTTCCCTTTGCAGGTGGGGAGGAAAAAAAAAAAGTCCGCTAACATTTTGACATTTTTGGAAATCCTTTAAATAACCTCACACCTACGTGCCCCAGAATTTTCTTCTGGATGGGTATGACACACGGGTTTTGCTGCTGTTCATGCTTATTTTGGGGTTCCTCTATAGGTCGGTGTTAGTGCGTGTGCGAACACAGCTGCGGGTGTGTGCACGCTGATGCTGGAGTACAAACCCGTCCGTTCCCCAGAATAAACTCCTTTGTGTCCCACAGACCACATTTGAATTTATTAGAAAACATAATGGGACTTCGCACTTCTGGAAGCCTGCACATACCGCCTACTTGGCTTTTTGTTATAGTGTGAGGGAAACATCAGCAAAATCATATTTCATGAGGCGAAGAAGAACCTGTGACATCCTGACACCCACGTACCAGGAGGAAAAAAACCAGACTAGATCTGTAATTTTACCCTCCTAAAAAAAAATAAAAGGAAAGAAAGGAAGGAAGGAAGAAAAAAAAAAAAAAAAAACCCACCACCCTCCACCGCCCTTCTTTCCAGTGTATTTTCTGGGTTTATATTCAGTGTAAGTGGAGAGAAATTTATCTTTTGTCCTCTTTGGTGGCAACGCCCCATTGCCATAAGTGGTATCAAAATGTGGCCCTTGATTTAGGGCATCCACATTTCCACCAGTTGTATGTGGGAAGAATGGGCCTTCGTGTATAATAATCACAGACTCTCTATGCAGATGTAACATTGTCATTCTTGCAGGCATATCTTTTGTTCTGTAATACACAGCGGAATGGGAGATATAATTTAATGTGAATTACCTACAAATTGTATACGGTGCCAGTAAGTAGCTCTTTCCAGTACCTAGTATGAATTTTCTCTCAGTGACAAACTGAACAATGTGTCTTGTCTGAAATTAAAAAAAATCTGATGCAATATAATACAGTTAAATTGTGAGGTGGCAAAATACATTAGACTATCTATCTATCTATCTATCTGTCTTCTTTCCTCCCTCCCTATGTTTTTAAGTATATATATATGCTTCTAATGTTAATTTGACATAATTATTAAATAGATACCTGAGCAGCTTTTAAAATTTGGGTACAAATGCCACTGAATGGAGAAGAGCCATTTGCAGACATTATTTAACTGCTCTCTGTCAGGTGTCAGGCACACAGCGCGGGGTCTGGGCAAGAGGACTCTTTGCCCATGAATATACAGGAGCTGGCTTCTCGGCACACATGGCAGTGCACGCATGGAAGGGCTGAATCCATTAAAACTGAAACAATAGTTACCAAAAACGAGGCAGTTTATTCTTCGATTAAAGCATACGGTGAACTTGTAAATTTTGGAAAGCTGGGTGAAAGAATGGCCTTTAATATAATCAGATTTGTCATCTTGTCCCTCCTGCAGAATAAAGGAATTATTGGAGCTGAAAGTGTTCTTGTGGTAGGTACACACCGGCTGCGAAACGGTGTTCGGTGATGCTGCTCCCCCGGGCTGCCTCCTGTTAATGGCTGCTGTGCTCGTAGCTGCACCTTGTTCTAGGCTCGATCTCAGAATCCCAGCCTGGTTTGGGTTGGAAGGGATGTCCCAGCCCACCCAGTGCCACCCCCTGCCATGGGCAGGGACACCCCCCACCAGCCCAGGGTGCCCAAAGCCCCATCCAGCCTGGCCTTGGGCACTGCCAGGGATCCAGGGGCAGCCACAGCTTCTCGGGGTGCCCTGTGCCAGGGCCTCAGCACCCTCACATCTTGAATCCACCAAGAGCAAGAGCTGGTTCTGCTGTGCTGAGGGTCGGAGACGGACTCGTGAGCACGTACGGCCGAACGCTCAGTGCTCTGCCCACTCCTTCCGTTGCACAAATGTGCAGAAGGCTGATGCCGGTCCCCGGGGTCTCTGTTCGTGTATGATATGTGGAGTCATAGATAGCGCACAGACATGGCATCGGGAAGTCAGAGGTTTGGGTGGGTGGGTCTAAAGACCGAGTTCAAGGCGTCGTGTAGCTGTGTGACCAGTGGCCATGTTGAAGAACTCATTTCAGATGGGCTAAAACCAGTGTCTGAGTTCAAAACTCGCTTTTGCAGGTTAGTTCAGTGTGCTGCTGCCTCTGCATGCAATGCTGCCGCCTTGGGTGCGGCGCTTCGGCGTGTCCAGATGCTGCCTGGAGACTACCAAAACCTTCTGACAAAGGCAGAGAACAAAATGGAGATTTTCGAATCATTAGCCTGTCCAATCTGAAAAGAATTTCATGGACCAAGGAAAAGCCTCGGGGGCTTTTTCTGAATTTTAAGGCTAGCCGCAAACAGTGACAGTGTTAGGAACTCAAAAAAAGGTCACAGCAATGTTTTACGATAGCAAGTGTTAGGTAGCCTGAATGCAAGGGTTAGAACCAGGTCTCCCCATAAATAATATATACAAACAGAAAACTGGGGGGAGATGGTGTCTGTGTTCTTTCTGCTAACATGCAGCAGTATCATTTTAATGGAAAAAAATACATATAGAAAGTACAGAAAGTGTTGAATACTTTTTCAAGCTGCTCTTGAGAAACTCAGTGTCTTTGTATAAAGATGGGAATGACAGCTCATAGCACATTAAAGTGAATAGAGTTCCCAAGTCATTCAGCAGTGGCAGAAATTCACTTAATCTCAGTTTGATATAAGGCAATTTTTTTTTCCTTCCCACCGGAATGATTGTCTGGGTATGTGTGCCTGTGTGTCTGCTCTTGCTCTCTCTGCTTTCCTGCCCTGCTCAGATGGGGGGTTTGTGTATGCACGCACCCCGTTTCTGACATCTAGGATGCTGAGAAACGTTACAGCTGATTTGACTTGTACCATTCCAATTTATGCATTTAAAATAACTTGCAAAAATCATACAAATAGGCTGTTATGAAAGCCTCATGTTTATCATTACCCAGACCAAAAAAAAGGAAGACAATGAAGACACAGGCTCAGTTCCTTACTTTTATTTTATTAAGTTCCTGATAGAATCATAGCATGGTTAGAGTTAGAATGGACTTTTATAGATCATCTAGTCCAGCCCCCTGCCACGGGCAAGAACACCTTTCACTGCATCAGGTTACCCAAAGCCCCGTCCAACCTGATCTTGAGCATCTACTGCTGGTAAATGCAGCTGATGGAAACACAACATGGATAAACCGTGGTCAGTGGTGGGAGTAAGTGTTCAAAAGGACTGTGAAGCCTAACAAATAGCACAAGTCATAAAAATCTTTTACTTCTAGCTATAGGACCAGGAAAGCTGCTGAGAAGAATGGACGTTCTGTAGCTTTTCCATAATTTTTTCACCCACACTAAGGGGTGTGGATCCTCGTGAGATGCAGTTGCAGGCAGACATGCTTCCTGCCTTCAAAATTCTGCTTAATCTTCAATGGAAGATCTTTGGCTGTCCCGTTGCGTTTGCAGAAAGCCAGCTGGAGTAAATTCAGCTCTGTTACAATAAAAATTTGTAGGCGAGGCTTCTCTCTAGTAGCGTTCTTGCTGCGCTCCTCTAAATCAAACCTTGGCAATCCATGAAATTGGAGAGGCAAAAACTGAGTTTCAGATTTAGCTGTGGAGCAAGGGAGCCAGCAGCCTGGTATTTTTAATGGCTTTGGATAACGAGCTGACCTCTGTAATTATACCTGCACCAGGTTGCGCGCTGCGGTTGTTGAATGCCGGGTATCCAGGTGTGGGGTTCTCTCTGCTGGACCCGTCCAGGCGACGGCAGCTTAGAGATGCTGAACCAGGTGCAGGCACAAAGCACGCAATGACTAATTTGCAGGATGCCCCTATAATTTCATGCATATTAAGCCAGCTATGCAAAACAGTTTCAGTACAGCCTTTGCAATTGGAAGCACAGATTTTGCACATTCAAGCTGATCAGTGAAAATAAAGCGTGTAGCTGTTTGTGCAGATTAGCATTTGAATATCAACCTACCCAGTTTTGGGGCAGAAAGGGAAATATCCCATGTGATTAGTCATAAAAGTAATTCTAGGTGGTTATTTTTAAAACTCCAGTGTCAGTAAGTTATTTTTGAAACAAAGTATTTCTATTTTAGTGGTTAACTAAGCTGCATTCACGTTCTGTTGCGCAATATTCGGTATCCTGCAGAATTCATTTGCCAATTACTTTTAAACATCAGCAACTTTGTTATCCATTCCGACATCAGAGGAGTTTGAAAGAGATCTCCATGCAGAAATGATCTGATCCAGCAACACCAGGGTTATGTTTTGTGGGGTTTTTTTTCCAGGTGGAAGTAGACCAGTATGTTCTCAAATTGTAATTTCAGATACTTTTTTGCCAAGATGCAGGAGAGCTTGCCAGTTTTTACTGAAAGAATAAGAATTTTCACAAAACTCCTGTAGATCTACAAACTGTTCATAAATTTATTGACAGTTGGCAGCCCTGCTGTGCGTGCTGTACTGTTATATATCTGCCTTCTTCACATCTGCTTTGTCGGAGTATGAGACAGCGAGTCAAAAGTAGCTTAAGGAGGCTTAGCAGTGTCTGTAAATAAAATGGGGGGAAAAGCTTTCTTTTTCACTTCCTCTAAGATTTTCCTTTTTTTAACGCGAGAGGATTTTAATGAAATTCTTGAGTCTAAGAACAGCAAGTGCAAAACAAAGGGGTCTAGCTCCTGTATTTCCTGTGAATAATCCCCTCAGACATGACATGAAGGAGTGGAAAAGAGCATCCTCCAAACGCAGAAAGCAAAATCTCCATTACCAGGAGAATCATTCTCCTGCTACTGCTTTGGCTGTTGATTAAAATTACTGCTCGGATCCCTCAGTTAACAGGTCATATTTAGATTATAACAGAATCCTGTTGTTTGGGGTTTTTTTGTCGTCTTCCATAAAAAGGCTACCGGTCGCTTACAGCATGAAAGCTCACGATATCGATGCATTTCCAAGTCTTTCATTTTACAAGCAAATCAAGCTGCTTTGGTTTTTCTCCTGCAAAGTTGTCTTGCGCAGAGCCGAGCCCGGGGAGGCTCCTGCGGTTGCTCGGCTGTGATGCATCGCACTGTGGATTCTGCTGACCACGCTGTATAAATTGCACCCCTCCCGCCCAGTCCTGCAAAGTCAAATTTAACTGGTAAAATTGAAGTACAGTGTCTAGGGCTTAGTGAAGCAAGGCAAATCCTTTCTATAAGCTATAGAGGTGACCTTTTAAACCACCTCCCACACCAAGCCTCCTACTTTTATTTTTGACACTAAATATAAACCATCGGAAGGGCTAGCGAGAGGGCTGTAATACTGGTGCTCTGCTAGGGACTTTTAAGAGAATTTTAAGCGAAACTAGGAGTCGCTCCTGTTTGTGATTTGACACAGTTAGAGGGACTTGGGTGCCGTGACAAATGACAGTATTAACGCCCTAATTCAGGTGAACAGAGCCATTGGCCAGATTTGATCCTTCCATAGGCAGTGGGTAAGCACAGTGCTGAATCAGACGATAGTTTAAACATCTACTTCAATTTAATTTTACAAAATGAGCCTAAGAAGTATTTTTAGGGAATGTTTAAAGTACAAAGGAAGACTTTGTTTAAAAATAGATTTTTGACAATGTAAAATAGGTTAGTGCTTCCTTTAAGGCAAACAAACAACCCACTTAAGAATTAAAAATTTCCAAGCAAATGATTTGGAAATCTTTCCTTCTTGAAGCATGATCAAAGTAAAGTCTTGACAGGTAGCATTTATCACAGGTTGTACCTTCTGCTCAGTAAGTACTTGATGAGGCAAAAAGAAAAATTAAAATGGTGGTTCAGTTACATGAGTATCTATTGTACTTCGAGCCTAAAAAGACTTCCCGTTAGGAAAACCTTCACAGGTTGCAGAAGCTGCAACTCTGTTTTGACGCTCCCAGTCTGTCCTTAGGTAACTGGATTTCTGGTTAAAAGAAACTGAAGTGGAGAAGAGGCGTTGGATTGCTCTTTCCAGCCTACCCTGCAGAGCAAGATCGGTCAGCCACTCTTGTGCATTTAGCAGGGCGCTGGTCCTTTGACATGTTCCACGTGGTGGGACTTCAGCCTTGCTTCTGCAACATCATCCCATAATCTTATGCAAAGCACTTGAGTGTTTAATTTTCAGCCTGGAAATGGACCAAGTGAAATGAATAAGGATTAGTTAAGGTCTGAAGAGAAAACTTCCAAAGGCGCAGAGGATGGTTAGGGCATCTAATTCTTTTTGAAAGCCGTAGAAGTCAAGCACCTAGTACATACCTTCAGAGACTGTAAATCTTTCCATAAGGCAAAAAGCATGCATCGGAGTGTTGTGCTGCATTAAGAGAAAGAAGCATCTCTATGAAAGATTCCTCCCCCACCTTAATATTCAGCCTTAATTTTTCTTCATTAATGTAATTCCTTCTCTCCTAGGTATAGTAGCTGATACCCTTCTCAATATGCACTTTCTTCTCTCCTGCTTTCCTTGAGGTCAGGCTTTGAACCATTGTATTGTGCTGTAGGTGATGAAATGATTTTTTTATTTTTTCCCCCAAAGAAAGATTTTTAAAAGAGAAATTTTTGTTTCCCTCTTCTTTTACTTCATTTTAGATGTCAGGACATTCCCTATTCGCAGAGTAATGCTTCCTCATTTTAATTGTGTAGAAGCAGAAAATTTGTCAGTGAACAGGGAGATAACTGAGATCCTGGCAAGAATGCAAAAAAGGGGTCTAGGTTGTGTTTTTAAATATTTCTGAATTGTCATCATGCTTAGAACTTTAAGCACCTTTTCAAGAAGTGTTATGGTGCAGTAGCAACAGATTTCAGATCTTGCTTGTAGAGCAGTCAGTCTGATCCTTCTTGAGCTGGTAGAAGGTATACAGTTAATTATCCCCCCAGTGAAAACTGTGTCTTTTCAAGAACAGCCATATCAAAATTTAGTGAGCACTCTAAGTGGTTATGAAATATAGCTGCAGTGTGTGGAAGGCATCCAAATAAATCCTATTTCAGCTTTTCAGATCCACTGTTGTAGATTTATGGGCACTCTTTTCTATGCATGAAGGACAGGATCTCAGAGCAAGGAATGCTGATTCTATTTTCCTGGTGAGAAGTGATCTTTCTCTGTATTTTGGTGAGCAGCTAATTCTTAAAATAAATGGACTAAATGAGGCAAAGATTTATTCAGCATATCTGACAAGTCACAGCCCCACCCTAAATACAGCTAGAATATACAGCCTAAGTGAGCTCCGGCCTAATGGATCCAACTGAAAAGAATTTACTTAAAGAAATATTTAGTTTCTTGTCCATCCTTCAAAGCAAATGGGCTTCAGTCAGCAGTATTCCCTTCAGAGTATGTACGGAGTTGCCTGATGCTGGGATCCCGTGGGAGCCTGCAGTGCGGAAGGCACACGCTTCTTGGGTACCTATGCCTACATCTGATGTCAAACTTTTAAAATATTTAGGAAGGTACAACTGCAAATTGTGAATAGGAGCATTATCCATGCGACGCTTTTAGCATTTTTTGCTGGAGGTTGCAAGACTTTGCAAGGAAAGCGTTCAGACTGTTGGCTGCACTCAAACACCCCAGCTTGCTCATGCAGTAAAAATGAAGCCTTTGAGCCAGCTTTTTTTCTTTTGCAGATGTAGACACTTAACTACAAGCCACCTGATTGTCAGCAGTGGTGAGCAATCACAGCTTCCATTCATCTGTTTGAGAGCCTCAGTGCTTGCTACTGTTGGAAATAAGGCCACTTCTGCTTAGGTGCCTAATTTTCAGAAAGTGAGTTTGAAATTGTTTTGCCTTGAAAGAGAATTACAGTGATTTGCCTTCTTGAAGATGACTGAGCCAATCCAACACACTAAGATTCACCGAGGTGTTCCTGGAAGACTTCGCAGGTGACTTCATGGGATTCACATGTCCTCAGGAGATGACACTGCTCTTCTCTCCATCTCTTCCTGTTTGTCTTTGACATTGATGCACTGGTCAAATCTGGACTATGGTCTGTAAGCAAATGAAATGCCATCCTTGCTGTGTCCCTCTTGATCAAAATGAGTAGGAGAAGAAGAGTTAATGCATTCATAGTACTCTCCCAGCGGTCCGTATATGCACAGGCTCTTTGCTCTAGCACGTTCCTGAGATGCTCTGGTTCCTGCTGTTTGCAGGCATCCTAACTTCTTGCTTACGTTCTGTCCGTGCTGATGTTACAAAATGTATTTCCAAAGGCCACAGATGTCCGCAGCCCATCTTGTTTTAGTGATGCTGGTTCGCGCGAATACAGAGGGCTGTCACCCAACTGTGGAGGTGTGTGGCATTTATGGTTGATGCCGTATTATTTAACAACAAACACATGTAGAACAGACATAATCTGGTGTGGAAACAAACCCAGCTCTTAGTGACAAACATCTACAGAGTTTTGGCTTTCTGAAGGCATGGGACTTCAGATTTCTGTTACCGACGTTTCATCTTCAGCCTGTTGTGTGCTAGGAACCCTTCAGGGGAGAGATTACATTCCTTCCTGCTTGCGGATAAATACAGAACAGACACTTCCCTCAGTACTCAGAAACCCTTATTTATCTACTTCAGTTATCTGATCCTTGTAGGAAAGGTCCCATTCTTAAGGTTTTCTTCAACAGGAGTCCTTACTAAAGCCATGTCTTACAACTTCAGTAGAGTCAGGTAAAGGACCGAGTGTTACGTGAATGCCGTGGGGCAGTTTTGGATCGTTATGGATGGGTACGTATTTTTTAAATGTTGCTACCCCTGTTTATGACATCAATCATCAATAACTTGTCTTTAAATCCAGTCAATGAACTAACCTTGACTGAAACAGTGCATGGAAGCAACTCCCCAGCTCAGAAACCCTTCTGCTGGCTCAAGCCCTCACAGATGAGGGTGTGTTTTTGCAACAAGGTGCTTCCACGAAGCCCCGGATTCGGATGGCTTTGGGGGTTTCGCCTCCTGATTCCTGGTTGCTGGGTCTGCAGAGATGCTTCGCTAATTGGAAACATTAGGTGCAGGAACTCAAGTGGAATTTAGACTGTCTAAATCCAGGCTCAAGTGCTTTCATTTTGCATTTTTTCAGATATGCAGTGGAAAAGTAAATTGATGGTAACCCGTGTAAAATAGCACAATTGCTTTTTAATTACTTGTCTAAATGGGAAACAATTATCAGGAGAGTAGGCAGGAGTCTGAACAAATGTTTAAACAGATATTGACAAAAATTTTGGTTTTGTCCAGGTTTTTTTTCCAGAACATTCCCTATTTGCTTTGAGACACAACTGCAATGCGAAATGAACATCTTTAAATGCCTTGCTTTTGCATACAGTAGTAGGATTTCCAGTGCCTGTGTTAGACACTGAGCAGACCATTCTGACTATTTTCCAGACTATGGAGACTGAGAGGTACTTGGAGCTAGTAAAGCCCTGCCATTTGCCTGTTTAAATTTCTGCCTTTCCTAAATGTTTTCTCCTCGGGCTGTAAAAGACTGGTTGTTACGTGGCTTTTGTAGTTCACAAGACAAGACTCTGCATTCAGAAAGATGAAAACACCTACATAATTCAGCTATCTGTCATTTGTTGTGACCTTTTAGCAACCTGAACGTACCTCAGTACCAGTTCTAGTTTACCGTGCTTCACTTGCTTCACTTCTTCCACGGTCCTCCTTTCTCCCAACTTTTAAAATCCCATGCAAGGGATTTGGAATTTAGCTTAATAACAGCACTGAGATACAGAATTCCCACTGACAGCGAGTGCTGATGTGTGCAAAGATGTGTAAATAAGCTGAATGTTGCAAGTGTTTGAGAAACAACCATAATGCAAAAAATACCCTTCTCTTTAAGGCTATCAAAGGGCTTGACCTCAGATTTGCTGAGACTAAAGAAGATTCCCACTTGCTTAAGCAGACTGTGTATCAAGCCGTAGACTTTTTGGTGTTTGTTGGTTTTTTTTTATACTCACTAGACCAACAACACAAAGTGACAGAAGAAAGTCTAAAAAATAAAGTATTAGAACAGAAGGAAATGAAATTCAGCTAAAGAAAATTGATTTTGTTTCATCAAATACTTTTTGAAGTTATGAAGTTGCAGTATTTATCTTAGAAATACTTATTTTCTGCATGGATTTCAGAGCTATAAAAATATACATTCTCCTTTGTCAACATTTTTTCCTAAAAGGGTTCAGTTTAGATAGCTGGACATGCACTAATCCCTTTTTATTCTATGAAAGAAAGAATGAGAACAAGAGAAAACAAAATCATTTGAGTCCTTATGAACTCAAACAATTTGTTTAAATGTATTTTATGCCAAATTTGCATACAGAGCTGGGAAGCTCTTGGGATGATTCATATGGACTTCAGAAGCCCAAGCATTCAAGTGAGACAAAGGACAAGAAATTTGAAAAATCATGTATAGTTTCTGGTTTTGTGTAACGCTTTCTATTTTCGCGTGGATAGCCCTTTGTATGAAGGGCTGTATCCTGAGAGGGGTTCTAAACCCGGGCTGCGCGGGGTTTAGCTTTGCACTGGGCCAGGCAGGCAAGTGAGGGACCAGCAGCCAGGATTCCTGCCTGTCCCTGAGCTTTCTGCCTGTCCCTCTCACGCCAGCGTTTACCATATGCTGTAGCAAGGAGTTCATTGCCACAAGATGTCACTGACACTAAGAATTTACAGAGCATCTTCAATGGGAAATACAGCATTTAAATGGCTGAGAAGCATTCACAGCTTTGAAATACCATGCTTGATGAGGAAAGGACAGCTTGAAACTGCTTGGCACCGAGCTGCCCTGTGTTTCTTAGGGTCAGGATAAATTCCCCACTTTTCCCACTGTCTCCTCGCTTGTCATCCTCTGGCCCGGGGAGGGTGCAGGGTGCTGGGAGGTACAGCTGCCAGGTTGGATCTCGTGCAGTAATTTCTAACGTCCCATTTCTCGTTCCGTTCTAGTCAGCAACTGGTGTTTGCCAGTTCCTCAGCCTGTTAGATGGGAGTGACAATAATTACTTGTTTCCCAGAGATGCAGAACGCTTAATTGCCTGAAATTGTCGTCTTGAGATGAAAATACTTGGAAACAAAAGCATTATTGGGGTACTGTATTGCTGTTAAAACAGCAGCTTTCCCCATCGTTAATATATCCACCACATTCTGGAAAGGAATTCATGTGAAACACAACAGAAATGATAAATAATGCCAAACATTTGAAATAGTGGGTCTGTACTGTATTTGCTGCTAGATTTGGAAAAGCATGGTAGTAGCGTGGCAGGAACGGTGTGGCTGGAGCATGGCAGAGTGCAGAGAGGGGTAAATACCGAAGGCTGCTGTGCTGGGCTCCAGGCTGCCCCCAGCTAAACTCTTAGAGCTGCTGGGGTGGCTCTTGCTCACCGGCTCTGTGGCCGGGTCACTGGAAGGGCCTGGGAATGTGGTCAGTAGGTGTGTACCGAGGTGGAAATTGCCATTGCTAACACAGGGTTTCTAACATATGTATAGATTTCTTAGTGCAGATGTACTGGGTTTCAGTATTGCCACTGAATCGAGGGCAGGCTGAGCCTCAGACAGGAGCGCAGTAAAATTGGAAATGCTCATTGTGGGAGAAATGCTGCAATTTCCTCTCCAAAAAGGAATGGAAATTTCTCATGCAATTGCCTGTCTGAGCAATTTCAACTGGAAATATTTAAATATTCCTTCTGTAAGGTTTTGTTTCAATGAAATCAAAATGCTTCATGGCAGCTTTATCACGGGATGTTGATACTACAGATTCTTTTCAGAATTTTTCAAGCCAGCTTTACCTATTGTGGTAGCATGAATACTTCCTCAGGGGAATAAATGTAGCTGAATCTTCTATACGATATAGCATGATGCTAGCCACTAGGTTGTAGGAAACTCTGCATGGCACTTCCAGCAAGTTCCAACTTTTTGATTGAAATCCGTAATGTGTCAGAAAGAGAGCCTTCTCTGTGAGTTAAATTTCACAGAGGAAACTCTAACGATTCCAAATCTGTCTACTAGGTAAAGTAGTATTGAACCAAAACCATACAACAGTATCAAGCACAGCTTCATGAAACGGTCCCTGGCACCCCAAGATGGTCCTGACGTCCCTGCCTGCGGGGCTCTCCCTTTCGAAGGCGCTGCCAGGAGGCTCTTACAGTCTTTACAGAGGAGAGTTTCTCCTCCTGTCACCGTGCCGTTGCCGATCCGTGGCTCCAGCAAAGATGATGTACCTCTGGAGGTAAACCTTCAACATGCTCTGGGTTTATGCAGATGTGCGGTGGGTCAGGGCGAGACGTGCAGAGTCAGTCACGCTGGAGATGAAGCTAGGTCTGCCTGTGATTGCCAGCTGGCCCTCTGTTGAGAAATGTCCCTAATTCCCGTAATAGTGTGCCTATTTCATGGTACTTTAAAGCGAGAACTCTCCGGTGGCTGGCCACATAAGCAGCTTTCACGTAAACACTTCAGTTCTGCTTCACCGAGAATGGCTTAGGTGCCGATAAGTGAAGCTACACGCTTTGACACGGCAGAGAGCTGTTTGTTTTGTGTGGTACAATTAAAGTGTCTCAGGCGAGTTAGACCCACCAGGTATGCACGTACCATATAGGCGCCTTTCTAAACAACTCCTCCATCATCTCCTGCTGTTTTGTCCTTTGAGGGTAAGATCTGTCTCGTTACCCCTCTCTCTATTTAGCCTTTTATTTGGGTAGAACCAAAACTAGATGCCCTGGGCGAAGCATTTTCTGCTGAGCACGTTTATTTAAGCTCTGCTCTTTGGTAAGGTGCGTGTGCGGATTTGCAGGTAGAAATCCCTGCGCAGCTGTGCGTCTGTGGGCTGTGATCATTTCGGGGAATCTCTTTGTGCGAGTGGCAGTTTGATGCACGGAGCAGTCGTTCTGGCGTGCTCACACTGAGCGTACGGGAGCATCTGTCATTAAATTTGTACATCAATCAACTTCTCGTTTGGCTGCTTGAACTTTGTAAGATGGAATGTTTGAAGACTTAATATAGAGGTCTAAAGCTTCAATAGGTTTTACTTAAAAGGCTTTTTGTACACGTTTCTTATTACTTTCAGTGGGGCTAAATCAAGCCTTATTTGTTCAAAACTGATTCCAGACGTTCTAAGTCAGGAGGCAGACGTACTGCGAGGTCTCGCTCCCTGTGTACACCCACAGGTTGGTCTGAGCCTCTTGCACCCTGGGGCACGACTGAAGATACAAGTATTGTCATTTGGGTGATAATTAGACATTGACTTAACAGATGTTTTGGGTGTTCTCTGTAACCACTGTGGCCCTGTCTGGCTGGTGTTCCTGAAATGCCGTGCTTCCTTCCCCGGGAGCCCAGCCGGCTGACAAGTAAGGCGAAGTTCCATCTTGAGGAGTTTCACTGAGCAGGTGGTCGTCTTCAGACCTTGTGCGCCTCTGTTCCAAAGCTAGTGCTGAGCAATAGATTGGGGGTCTCTGTGGCTCATTTCCAAATTTCATGCGGTGGGGTTCTCGAGGGAGGCGTGTTTCTGGCACGCGTGCTTCCCCTTCTACTCATGCACTTTCGACAGCGTTAGTTACCCTCTGCTTATTCTTGCCATATGGTCTTGGGACCCAGAAATTGTTAAGGGAAGCTAGGATTGAAGATGGAGCGTTTTTCAGCAAAGATTTGTAGATGGTGTTTCTCCTGGTGCAGCCACAGCACAGCTACGAGGCTTGAGCTGCCAGTCAGCTTGCACGGGGGGACAGGACATTTCTGTTGGAGAGCCTGCTGTCCACGGTTTATTCCCTGTACCTTGCGTGTGCCGTAGGGCATAGCTCATCGGCGCTGCCAGAACTTCTCTGCCAGATTTTTCCAAAGCAGATGGGTTGTGAAGGATGTATATGTTAAGATATTGGCAGAGGACAGTTAACACTAAGCTGTTAGTTTGTGGCTGAATGTTAGTACTGAGAGAGGTGCCCTAGTAAAGTGTATGTGGTGTAGGGTTTTACATGCATCTGAAATCACGGCGTAGATGTTCTTACATGGTAATAAACGTAGGCAGTCAGATTTTCGACCAAAACTTGCTTTACCCTGGGGAAATAAGGCATAGGCATTAGTGAGAGTGGGGTGCTGAGCCTGCACATCTGTTTCACAAGCATGGATGGAGTCTGAGGGACGTTTTGGGGTATGTTCTTCGATTCATTCATATTCTCGTGTGAAAGAATTGAAGAACATCTTTCTGCATCTCCCCCGAAGGACCTCAGGTAGGCATGGAGTTGGTGCAGCCACTTTCCTACCAGCTTGGGTTGAGATTAAGAGGTTATGAAGCTTCAGCAGGTTCTGCTGTAGCTGATCGTTGCAGGTTAATGTCGTTGCCTAGTGTGGTGCTGGGCGAGTGGGTATGTCAGGATTTAACCAGCATATATACCAAGTGTAGGAATATTTGCAGACTACAAAGATTAATAAAGCTAAAACAAATGGCATTGAGTTATTTTACCATGGTTATCACTTACAGTGTAAATCTGTCTTTAAGGGAGAAGTTGTTCTCTTTGAGATTTTGTTTTTTCTTTGGCTTTTTATTCCTAATAGAATGATGCTGGAAGACTCCATCCAAAACATGGGTTAGACTTTATTATGAAATGCAGCATTTCAGCTATTAGTAACGTATTTAGCATGTTCTGCTGTGAAGCCCGGTTCTCTTACATGAATGCTGATACAAGCATAAAATAGTTTAACAGTAATAACAAATTGGAGGATCGTCACCAGAAGTGATTGATAGTCCCTTGTCAAAATGAATTTCATATCATACGTTTTCTGCCCAGGAAGTTCTAGGTGCAGGGGAAAGCTAAAAAATACTCTTCTGTTTCATTTTATTGTTTTCTTGTTGCTGTTGGCAAATGCCTAACCTACTGTCGGTTTCTAGGATATTAGGTTGCAGAGGAAGAAAAATAAATAGTGAATCTTTAAAAAAACCAATCTTTTATTAATAGGGAAGGGATTAAAAACAACCAAAAATCCATATTTTCATTAAATGTTTCATGACGCGTCCTTGTTTTGTGGAAATATTTAAAAAATATTTGTCAGAGAAGCAGGTTCTTGCAGACTGAACTGTTCCTGCTAAATACCAGAACACTCCAGCATGGGGGGAAGAGCCGTTGTAAAAAATCACCCCATGCATTTATTTCTTGAGGCAGTTCAGAAGCGTTCTTTCGAAATCCACCTCCACCGTGTCGGTGAGAGGATTGATTCTCTTTGTTGTGAGCCGGGGTTGTGTCCTGGGGCCGGTGGCGGGCCACGGGTGGGCTGCAGTGGGGTGTGGGAGCGGCGGGACCGATGTGGCGGCGGCGGCGGCTGCGCCCCGCTGCCGACACAAACCCGACTGGGAGGGAGGAGGTTTTCGGTACAGCAAACCGGCGTACTTAATGCAAACAAACAGAGCCGAAATCACTTCACAGGCGGCTTTTTGCAGACTCCCTTTGTTGGCTGGGAAATACAGCGGGAACATCCGTTCCGTGCTGGAGCAGAGCGCGATCGCTTAAGAATTTTACCACCCAACTTCTCAGGACTTTAAAGGCAAGATTAATGAGCGCTTTATCCAGCGCATATGAGCTGCCTATCAAGAATATTTTCAACAGTGCGCCAGTGATACACTGCAGATAGTGCTGACAGAAGCTAAAGTGAAATGTCATACTTTCAGATCTGACGCTGCGTGCAGTTGGAAGAGGGTCTGTACTGCCTTCAGAGACTGACAGCTAAATCCTTCATTCGTTCAGCTTCCAACATATGGCATGAAGTAGGGTGTGAAAGATAAATTTCTTTGGATAGGTGCAGAAAATATGTGCAACGTTTTTACTGGTTGGCTGCATAGAAGGATCAAAACAGACGTGTTTTCTGAGAGCAGGAATTTAAGGCTTTGGAATTGTACATCCAGATTGCCCGTGTTAATGATGGGTACCTGCTTGGGGGAATGGATAGGATTCTCCGTAAGCCCAGCAATGGCTGCTTGAGAGAGGACGGGTCAGTGAGGCCACAGGAGTTCCCCATCTGCCCTCAGTTGCTTTGTGCCATAGTTATTGTTAAAATAAAGAGTTGGAGGAAAATTCCAGATATGACTCAACTTTTCTTTACATCACCGGAAGGTGTCCGTAATGCCACGCTGATGTCTCTGTATAAGCATACCACTGTATGGCTGCCTGTAGGTGTATCGTATACTCCTGAGTTATTTCATGATGCTGAGATGGGATTGACAAAGCAAAACAGTCAGTCTCAATCACTATTACCCTGATACAACCCTGTCAAAAATTTGGTGTGTGCTTAATATTACGTTGCTTAAAGATTTCCTCTTTACAGCTGAAATGCTTCATATAGGTGGGTGTTTTAGCCAGGCAGAAGATAAAATATTAATCTTGATTAACTCAAAGTAAACCGACGTTCTCTCCTGCCAATATTGCTAAAAACTGTATTCGTAATTGTATATATTAGGATCAATGACATTTATTCTCTCAGGACATCTGAGCTGTTATGATTTACAGGCAGGTAACCAGGCAGACATGGAAACCAGTACATACATTTGTGATGATAATACAGAGAACAGGAAAATGTGGAATTTAAGAAGGAAAAAAGTACGTTTATGTTGTCCTATTATAAGAATTAAGAAAAAAAACAATCACTGATCAAGTGTGTCCCCTTTTTCAAGCCTTCTCCCCGCCCATCTGCAGTCTGCTCCCTTCTGTGTTCGGGGCAGGTCTGACTTCTTGCTCCACCTCTGCCCTGCCCGCCGGCCAGCAGCTCCCCTCGCCGCTGGCACGGGTGGGATGTGGCACGAAAGGTCCTGCTGGTTTCTGGCGTGCCGTTTGGGGAAAACACCCTCACGCACGTTTTCAAGTATTTGTTTTGACCGCCTAAAATGTTACCCAGCAGAAGTTAAATATGTAACGTTCCCTTTTCGCCTGCAAGCTGGTGACAGAAGCACCCAGTGGGAATATTCCCCACAGAAGATGTAAATGTGAAAGGCCTCGTTTTGGTGAGCGTGGAACTCAGAGGCCTCTGGAAGAGGACTGCTATTTAAAATGTCACATTCCGAAAGTACGGCTAGAAGATTTCACATTTCGGAGAATATTGAACAATTATTACATTTATACCTTTGTCACAAAACCAGTATTCTGCGCTGTTGCGTGTTCTCATTACAATACACGGTACCAGTGATGTATTTGAATTTTAATGTGAAATGTGGTCATCTAGGGCATGCTTTGACCTTCTCAGTGTTTCGTACGTTAACCAGCTGACCGTTCCACGCTTCCATAAAGGTTACTCAGGCAGCAGAGAAGCCGGTGGGCCAGGCAAACAGATGAGAGAACACTGAGAAGCTCAGAGCAGTGCACCCCGTTGCTGTGATTCCGAAAACATGCAGAGCGGTCCAAGTCTGGTGTCCTCGTGCAGTAATACGTATTGTAACGGAAACAAATCCAGGCCCCTAAGTTAATAGTTGTGCTGTGGATAGCAATAAGACTGGGAAAAGGTGTGGAGTTAACTTGCTTTACTTACAGCTTTAAGGTTTATTCTGCTTTTCTCCTGGACTCGTGCCTTGCCAGCAGTTGGAGGAAGAGTTTGAATGCTGAATATTCCAGCAAACTGTTTACATTTTTAGATTATCTTCAGATTTATTAAGGTAGCATCTCTGCAGGATGAAACCTACTTTAGAGGCTAATAATAATAGCAATAATTTATATAGAGAGGTGCTTTCTAACATGGCTAATTCTAAAGCATTCCACAAGTGCGTTTCACCTTGGTCTCGTAGCACTGCTTGCACAAGAAGATAGACCATCTATCTACAGAAAGATTGCTTTAAATTGCCGGCTTTAGGCCCAAATATGTTCTTTCCTCTGCTCCTCTCTGTAAAAGCAGCTCTGCCCTGGGGCTGTGCTACGTATGGATCATACACAGCCTGTGCTTTAGGCGAGCATCTGTTTTCTCAGGTGTAGAGACGGGACTGACCGAGGGATGCAGCCTCTGTAGGGATTTCTAAAGCCCTGGACCTGTGGGAACTCTGATCCTGGAGGGAGGCAGGGGATGGGGACGGTACGATTTATTGGAGTGTATGCGGGCAATAATGCCAGTGATTGTGCTGCTATTTAAGACAAGACTGAAATTAGGCTCCAGCTGCATTTATGGATGTGTGCCCTGGCTATTTGCTGTAATAACCCAAAGGAGCAGACACCTTTGAGTGTATTCTTCTTTGTATTTCTCCTTTTTTGGTTACAAACCACCTCATTTATGTATAGTTGATTCATATAATTTCTCTGCTTAGCACTTTATGAGCAAATGAAACTGCCTGCGAAGTTGCCAGTGAGTTCCAGCCGAGCTTGGAAGCCGGCCCGTCAGAGCCAGCTGTAATTCCACATTGGCAGTCACCATCACAGGGGACTAACCCAGCACCAGCTTTCCATCCCTGCTGATCCAGGCTGGCTCTCCCTGCAAGGATGAAGTAGGAAAAAATACTTAATTCCAGTAACAGTTTTTTCCAATGTGATCCCTATCCTGATGTTTAGAAGAAGGTGTAAGTGCCCTAACACCCCATGTCCAATACAAACCTTCCTGCCTTTCACCCGACATCCCATCTGTTTGGAGGTGGTTTGATGTACGGCTTTGCCGTTACTTGTGTGTGGAAAAAAATCGGGGGCAACCCCATAATGTTTCTTATAAAGCATTTCCTGATGTGCCTCTACCTCACCTACCACTCTGGGATCCAGTCTCATCTTGACTCTCTTTGAAATTGTTTTCAGGAGAAGGAGTATGAAAACAATATTGGTTATACTGAGCTAAAGCCCAGTCCTGGTGTCCTGCCAGTAGTGCTAAATAACTGCCAGTCTTTGTGCTTGGCAGAAAGTGTGTGGAAATCTGAAATCACCTGTGCATAGCAAAGTTTGTAGATGGGAACCTGTTAAACTTCTTCCGACATCTGTGGAATAGCACCTGATCATCTTCATTCTCGTAGTCATGGGATGTTCCCCTTTAAATCTGGATGCAGGCATGAATCCAGTGCAGATTTAATGACAACATATTAGCGACAGCGGAAGAGAGACCTGGCTGGAAAGCTTTCTTTTCCATCCCCAGTGGCACCAGAGGGGACTGTAGATCTCTGAGAGACGTGCAACAATTACAGATGGCCCTTTCTTCCTCTCTCTTGTTCCTCCAAGTATCTTAATATGACCTTTAGGCAGGCTGGATGCTAAGCCATGGCAGAAGCTGTGCGAGATGTAAAAGCACTGTAAGCAAAGAGAATCATGCAGCTCATTGATTTTTGCAGTTTGTGCATTTTCCACTGTACAGCAGCAAGAAGTTACTGGCACATACTGTTTCCATTCTTTTTTAAAAGATGAATCTTTTCAGTGTCAAAGGAACTACAGAACCACAAAAAGACCATGAAGGAGGTTAGTAAGCAGTTCTGAGAAAAGCCCAGGAAGTGACTACTCTTGGCCATAGTGTTCATAGTACTGTAGGCATTAACATATCTAATTAAAAAATTCCAGACCATTAATGCATGCACGGATGCCAACTGATTGCATTCTGCTGCCTGTTTTCTTCTCGAGGTATTGAGTCACGGCCTTTCTGCACGCACAGATGCTGAGATTTGGATACCAGTTCTGCTGACAGGTAGCTCCGCGCCATGCAAAGCACAATTTGAACATGGGGATTTCTTAGATGGAAACCCAGTCTAGGAAAATGGAATAATGTCTGGACCACAGAATTAAGTTACTTTACAGAACAGAGAAGCATCATTTGTGATGGATCTAGATAAGCTGTGAATGTTGTACTTCTAGAGAAGGGTGTGGGGGGGGTATTATTGTAGTCTATTTACAGAATTAGTTTTGCTTATTAAACAGAATACTTGCAAAATAATTTCTGTGTTACAGAGGTTAGTGGATACCCCAATTCAGCTGTTACTCAAACTGAGCTTGTGGAGTACAGGTTAACTTCACTGCTTCTGCGGTGAAACTCTTTGGTTTGTTGGATTTCGGGATGCTCCAGGCATTTGGCTTCGTGGAACCTGGAGCGCCTGAAGTGCTTCTCTAAGAGGTTCAGCTCATGCGCTTGCAAGGTTGTTACCCTGCCTAGAAAGGGGGATAAGCAGCTTTTTATTCACTTTTCTTACTCAGCTGTAACTTTAAGAACTAATGTAACAAATAATTAAAGCTAGAGTTTTCAGAAGATGCTAAGCCAATTAGACTCAAAATACAATGGGAAGTCAAGGTGAGTTAGGCTTCTAATGCCCTTAGGGTCTAATTTCCAGCAAAGTCTAAGAGATTATGTTAAGCCTATTAATGCAATATGAAATTTTAAGTGTTTTATAAAGTTATCTTGTGTAGCTATCAGTTTACTTCAACTTGTCAACGCTGATTCTTTTCAGTAAGGGGAAAAGACAAGCAGGAGAAAGAGGTAGAAGTTGTCGGGCAGTTAAACCTGATTGGGAACAGAGAGGAGATTTTGTCATAGTCCTTTGGAAGAGACATCTTGTATGGAAGTTGTTTGTTATAATGGTCAAAAATTTGCAGTATTTCAGAGTCCTGGGTTGCTCTAGGGGCTGGAGAGCCTCTCAGCCTGTATTGCATGGCCCCGGGACCTCGTTGTTGTGTCAGGGTCTGTGCTGCCATGAATTTCTGCAGCTGCCCGAACCCAGTCTGACAGCCCTCCCCAGTTCCAGTACCAGTGCCCTGCCCACAGAGTGGGACCTCTGCGTGGGAGGCCTCAGGTGTGTGTTTGGGAACTGTCTTCTCCAGTGCCCACACCAGGAAAGTTCTGCTGATGCCAGAACCAGGATTATGGAAAAATACTGTCCTTGGGTCTTATTGCTGCATCAGAGAAGAACAGCGCAGGCAAAAAAATCTCATCCTTGACACCATTCAATTAGTGTAATCCATATGTTGTCTTCTGAATCCCAGACAATTTCGTCGAGTAACATGTGGAGTTTAAAATTTCTTAAGGCACCTCTCTTGAGTTTGGAGTCTGAGAGACCAGATGCATGATATAATGGAGTAACAAATTATGGTGTGCCAGCTGATCTCTGATCGCTATTTCTGCATCATGGCATAGGCAGAGGAATCTGGATTAGTTGAGACCAGGCTGAAGCCAGGGAGGCGGCTGGTCTGGTTTCCACCCAGCACGGCTGGTTTTGCTGCTGGTGTGCTCTCATGTCGGTTGAACACAGCCAGGCAGCGTGTCCGAGGTGGCTGCGTTGGGTCTCAGGTTGGCACCTTACAAGCGATGTGCCCATGTGCCGCAGCTCTCGCACGCCCCGGGCATTGCCCACGCTCAGGTGTGCTGCTGTGTGTGCCGACGTGATCCAAAACCTGTGGGCCTTGGCGAGTGCGTGTGCGTTTCACGTGTGCAGCAGTCTAGTTTGCCTGGTTTCTCACTCGTTAACCTGATTTCAGCTGAAAAGCCAAAATGCTCAACCAGCTGGATGAAGATGATACCCATTTGTTTATTCCAGTGCACTTGCAGAAAGACACTGTTTAATGCAGTATTCTGTAGTGTGTGTTTCTAAGACGCGTGGATATTTTTTTTTTAAATGTAGAAATCTGAAACCATCCCTCTCTATTTTCTCAAAGCATGGAGAGCTGCATTTGAACATAATCACTTCTTATGTCAAAGCTTTAATTATGTGATTTACACTTCTAAAATTAAACATGCAAGTACCAATAATAATAAAAAGTGTTCTGGTTAATTCTAAAATTACTTCAGCTAGCAAACAGATTAGTGTATTCTTTCTCCAAGCTTGGGAAATATTTTGTTTAGAACAGTTAAGGCTGCAGAATGTCATCTATAATTTTGTTCCTAAACTGTCTATTGGGTGTGTGTGTATTTAAACATCCTGTGACTTTAGTCTTAAAATGATACGTAATTGTGCATTGACTAAAAATACCGACGCGTTCATTCCAACACATGGTTGCGGACGTGGACTGTGTATGAGAGACAAAGTCTTGCATCGTTTTAGCTCTGGATGTAGATCCAGCATCTGTTTTGCAGGGAAAAATGCTAATGAGTTAAATTCTTCTCTGACAGGAATGCAAAGGCATAGTTGAACACAGGGAACGGTCTGCACCGAAACATCCCTGTTGTTTCCTTCTCCTTTAGGCAACCCGTACGTGTAATGTGGGTGCGTATGGGAAAGTGAACTTGGTTTCCAAAATCATCTTTAAAACTCACCCTCAAAAAAAACCAGTTGGGAATTTTGGGGGAATTGTGACACTTTCCAAAGATCCTGTGACTAGAAATGACCTATTTGGGTTCTGCAGACTTAGGAGAGCTGTTGCAGGCACAGTCTAGCTAAACCCATAAAGACTTCAGGCAAGCTGTTCTTTTCACCTGGATGAAATCACAGGATTAAGGGCTTCTGTTTATATTTCTCTGTAATGAGAAAAGTAAAGATGAGAATTTAATGAATCTGGGTATAAATTGTACGGGAGGTGCAGACACCATGATCCCTACCCCGAGTTTGCTGGCGAAACGGCTTCATCAAGTGCTCACAACTCTCTTCCGCTTTTTTATTTTACTTTTTAACTATGTAGACTTTCAGATTTTGCAGTTAATTATTCCAGTGTACATGAAACGCTTGTGCTGGGTGGATTTGTGCTGTTGAAATTAAACAGGGAAACAAAAAAACTGTTGGTAATTAGACACATTTCATGTATCTGTGTACGCATCTTAAAACAACAAAAACTGTCTATGTTTGCACTGGAACCTCGGATTTGGTAGCATTCAGAAAATCTAATTACAGGCTACAGGAATTTGCAAAAGTCCCTGAATGTTTATGTACAGTTCACCATTTTTCCCCAAAAGTACTTTGATGGGTTTTGCAATTAATCTTCAGATTCATTTGATTTAGAATTCTTGGATTACATCTGTTGCTGGTTGTGCGGAGCAGGTTTACCCCGTGACAGTTAGCGTAGTGTGTCCTTTGCAAACTCCTGTACATATGGTTTTTCTTACGAACGAATAATATTTCTCATATAACTTTCAAACGAGAATGGAATCAAAGAAATTGAGCTTTCCTACGTCCCAGAAGATTTTTGAGTACTGCAGGCGTTGTTGAGGTGCTGAAGATAACAAGAGAACAAAGAAATCCAATTAAAATAACATTTCTTTTCAACGTCCTTTCCTACCTATTTTCTGTGAAATACACAATCCTGTTAATTTTCTACTACATCATCAGGACCCATAAAATCTGAGGCACTGCAGTGAGTTCTGGGAAGTGTTTTTTGTAGAGAGGGAGCTCTTTTCTAGAGGAAGCCCTAGAAAAATCCTGTCTTTGTATTTGCTCCAGATACTCCCTTTGGTTGTCTTGGCTGGTTGTCATTGCTGACCCCCAGTTCTAAAGCTATTTCTGGAAGGAAAAAGTTGCAGAAGGGTATTCAGCGAGGCAAATCAGCCTTGTAAGTCCTGTGGCTTCTCCCCTCCTGGTCTACAAATGCAGGACGCAAGTCGATGAAGGAGCTGAACTTCTCTCTGCCTTGATTTGTTATACTCACGACGCCTCTTTTGCTAGAATTTGGCTAGATAAAGTTCCCCAGTAACTTAAAAAAAAAATGAAAAAAAGCTTATTCGGTCGGGATGCTCGCACTTTACCTGCTCATTTTGCATCAGGACTTGCAGCATTCTCCTGAATGAATATTTGAAACCCTGCTAACAGCACGTCTGGGATTTCATTGCCGCTATTCCTGCTTTCGGCTAGAGGAGCGCAGTGGCTGCTGAGCACCCTGGCAGCACTTGTCTGCCCATTTCTTCCTAAATTGCAGCATGTCCCGTGGGCCCCGGCTGCTGCTTCGGGCTGGAGGGCTCTCTGCTTGGACCGGTACCACCGAGCCCCGAGGACATCTCCTCCCTCCCCACATACCCAGATTTTCTGTTCCCAATTGTTTCTGGATCTGGCAGCATCTCTCTACTGAATTTTTTTATTTGGGTTTTTTTTCCCCACTAGCCCTCTGTCCCGCTGGCTCTTGGCAGATAAAGCTTTTCCCTTCTCTTTTACCTGACTTCAGCTGCATCCCCCCACGCCCTGGGGAGCAGCGAGCGGTTGAGGGGGTCGTTGCACGCTCTGACCGCAAACTTTTGATGATCACGTAACTTCGTGACCGCAGATACCCGCCAGGCTGGCGCAGCGAGCGAGCAGATGTGTTCCTGAGGATTGCCTTCGCTACTTGCACAGGTAATTCCTGGGATGACCTCCTGCATTTGAGCACATTGTAGAAAGGCCCTTGCGAGATGATCCCAGCAGTGTCTTTATAAATCCGGGCAGTACATGACAGGCAGCAGTTAGCGGGAACAGCAGGCAGTGAGTGGCCTCTGAGACCCTGCAGAAGGGATACTTTGACACGTTATCCGTCAGCGAGGGGAAGTCACTTGGGAGTTGCTTTTGTATCACTGCAGGGGAGTACAAGGAGCTGCTGAATAAAAAGTGGATTTAATCAGACTTACTTGGTGTTATCCTTTCACCTCACCCTCCTGATTGTATCTTGGCAGTGAGGAGCTAGTTAATTTTAATGATAAAAGTGGAGAATCTCCTTATTGAAATTTAAATTAGGTTAATGACTAGTGATATGTCTAAAGGGTATAATTTACAAAACACAAATCCCTTATGCAAAAGTATGTGTGCGTTCAGTAGCACACACGGAAATCCCTTAATTTTGATTTTACTCACTTAAAGCTAAAAAATCAAACACAAAAATCTTGTGAGCATTTCCAAGACTAAAAAACATACCACTTGGGCGTCTGCTTTCCTCTCCAAAAGGGGAGTCTGCCTCTGAGCAAGCTGAAGTCCTGCCTGAACATTTCCTCCCTCCTTTCCTCCCCAGGACAATACCTGAATTGTGAGAAGGGCTCAACCTCCTTTTCCAAAGGAGCTGGGATCAGATGCTCAGATGTTCCCTTCTCCTAGCTGACACCAGGTTTTTAAGGATGGAGCCTCCTTTGAATCACCTAATGAAGTTACCAGGTTTACAGCAAGATTTGAGTCACTGGGGGCTGACCATCTGTCTGCATGCGTTGTAATGGGAATGGAGCATCGCAGATACGGTGCCTTTAGTTATTTGTTAGCCGTGTTTCAGCAGAAACTGCTGAGATGCTGGTCTCTCTTGGCGATCTGGCCTTCTGTGTTTGTGCTTGGCTGTTACAGCATTGCTGGGTACTGGGAGATACTGAAACAATAGGATATACATAGATCCCTTGTTACGATAGGAGCATCCAGCTTAAACCATAATGTCAGAGTATTCAACCAAGCTCATCTTCCTGCCCAAAATGCAGCCCAAAATACTCTCACGCCCCAAAACGTTAGGAGTGAGTGGAGCGGCAAAGGAGCGATGAGCTGAATCACCAGCCTCAGCACCCTTTTCTCCTCTGCTTGCAGTCACCCACCTCACCCCACGCCTGCGTCTCCTCGGCTCTCCTCGCCTCCTGTCTGTCTGTCTGTCTGTGCATTCAGTTACACCTGCGCTGAGTACACGGGAATGAAATGAAGTACGTGGGAGCGAGGGGCAAAGGTGGGGACTCACAGCTATATGTGGTAGTACAGCGAGTAGGGGGTTTTCTGACGGGTGGAGTGGCGACATCAGCCGCTGTTGTGCCCAGTGATGGGGGCAGAAAAGAGACAACAACAAGGACTGAAGTGCCGGAGCACCCAGAGCATGTTTCCTGAAAACCTCTGTGCTCCTGCCTGGCCAGTACAAACTTGTCACCTTCCATGTGTGCAAGCACACTCCGTTGGTGAGCTGAGCTGTCACACCAGGCGGGCGGAAAAGGGGGAGCAGTGCAAAAGCTTTGATAAACTTTTGAGTTACCTGTTAATTAAAACGAGAATTTCCTATGCTTGCCTGTGTTAATGGATGCAAGACTTTGCACACGGTGTTTTTGAGTCGTACATGCATTGCTCATCTCTTTGGCACTTAAAACAGCATCGAAACTAAACTGTGGCTCTGTCCTGTCCTGGTCGGCTGGCGTGTCTGGCTGCTCAGACCCGCAGGAGAACGTCGCTCAGTCGGTACTAATGGGCAGCGCCGTGCTGAAACGAACATCAGTTTCCCATTAGAACCAAATGTTTCCTGATGTCTCTACAAGCTGTGGTGTGCATGAAATAAAAACCTCTGACGTTTACGAGGTTCTTTACAATATAGGAGCAAACATTTACTTTTAGTGTCTTAATTTCATATGGGCATTTTACTTGCCTGGTGCATTCAGTGACATCCTTGAAGAACAGGAATGACATTAAAGCACCACACTGAATTGCTGGTAATTTGTATAACAGAACTCATTCTTTTCTTATCATTTCCCATTTTATGTACATGACGTTGTGAATTGATTTGACTTCAGAGTGCACTTAGGAGATAGCAATGCGTGCAGGCTTTTCTAAATCATCTCAAAGTAAAGTTATACTGCTTTCGATCCAGTGGGAGCCTGGGAAAAAAAAATCCCAACATTTTAAAATAAATTAATTGGGAGATGCTGCAGCTTAAATGAGCACAGCAGTAATAATGAAGGCAGGTACTCTCAAACCTTCAGCAGACAGGGCCGTGCATTCGCATCGCACAAATAGATACAGTCAGAGGAGGGAAAATAGGAAATATTTCAGGAATAGAAATGAAAATGGGTCAGTTGAAGGAAACAAGGTTTGCAAGGTGGAACAATACCAAGTCCTTGGACCGACAGCAAAGGCTGACTGACCTCACCCGTGTCCATAAGAAAGTTAGACAACGGATGAGGAGGAGTTGCTGCTGTAATTTGGGCCTGGCCTGTTCGCGCTGTTAATCCTGACCATCTGTAAATCTAGGAATGTTTTCTAAGGGCGGTGAGTCAGTGTAACCGTGGCCTGGCCAAGAAAGTACAAACCAAAAAGACCAGAAAGTAACAGGATGGGTTTTAAATGAGTGAGGCCACAGGATTTTATCAGGAGTGGGCACTGCTCCATTAAAAAACGCTTTCGGTGTCTTCTGCCTCTTTCCTCACGTGTTTCTCCGGGCTTCAAGTCAAATACGAACAGGGATAGACCTGGGCTGGTGTTACAACGTGCAACAGGTAAGAGAGCAAGCCTGTGTCTTTTATATTTGCAGCTGTGGGTGTTCATGCTGGTATTACAAGGGGAGCATAAGACGCGTTACGCATTTTAATCTTCTCTAGGTGACAGGCTGTTTGGGGCATGGTGATTGTGGTCTGGATCTTGCATTGTACGCCAGGGGTCTGCTACCAGCATCCAAAAAAATAACAATAAACCATGGAATAATAAATATAGCATTCGCTGACCCAGATCTCAGGGCTTAAGGACCATTTTGAAGCTCTGCATGGAAAATGCTGTTGAGAAAAGTCCTGGGTTTTGATAGCGGTTTGGATGCTGAAAGCTGTTTGGTTTTTGCTCTGTGTGAGTAATATAAGAGCGGTTCGTGAGTGGAAGAGCTGGGGGTGGCGATGGCAGCAGTGCCGGCTCTGCTTGGCTGTGAGGCAGCAGCGTTCCGGCTCTCAGCATCGCATGGGATTGGCATTTGCCCGCTGCACGTTATTTGTTTTCAGTTAATATGGAATGAAAACCATTAATGTGATAGTGCTTCAGAGAGGGTAGCTGAATGGCACGTGGAGGGATATATTTCACACCAGCGCCTGCTGTGAGAGAGGGTGGGAGCGGACTGGGGGAGCGGGTGCTTGGGGTGCTGGTATTCAGAAAACCTGCGTATTGCAGCTGGGCTCTCAGCCCTCCTCACTGGGTTTCTGCCTTCTCCTCTGTCTGCAGCTTCTGGGGGGCAGCCAGCGTGAGCTTGTACAGTGCTATGTGAAATGTGTTTCATTTTTTCGTGCAAATGACCCAAATCCTGTTGCCGCAATAATTTCCCCTCTCACGCTGTAGAAGGGCTAGTGAGAACCAAGCAGGTACAGCCTGCAAGACCAGCCTTCCTGGTCACTCCCCGTTCTTTGGAGGTTGAGGAATACAAGTTCTGCACCCCCGGTGTGTTTAAACATCTCCAGCGGATGTTACACACAATCAGGTGAAATCCAGTCCTGGATGCTGATCATTTTTCACAGAATCACAGAATATCCTGAGTTGGAAGGGACCCATAAGGACCATTGAGTGCAACTCCTGGCTCCACACAGGACCAGCCCCATCACAGCAGATGACTGAGAACATTGTCCTGATGCTGCTTGAACTCAGCCCAGCTCGGGGCGGTGACCAGTGCCCTGGGGAGCCTGTTCCAGGGCCCGACCGCCCTCTCGGTGGAGAACCTTTTCCTGATATCTAACCTTTCCCATTGTCACCAGTATTAACTGTTCCTCATCAGATGCTAAGGGCTCCATTCCCAGACTGCTGCAGTGTTGTGCCCTTTCTGCCTGAAGACCGTGGGCACGCAGCGCTGTATGTGCAAGGACAGAACACAGCTCACCACCGAACTGAGGTTGGAGAGACCTGGGAGGTGTTATCCCGTTGTCAAGCCGTGTAAGATTGCGGGGCGCAGTTCCTGCAGCCATTACATGTAGTTGAGCTTGGGACTTGATCACGCACTGGTACTCGTTACCGGTATTGAGAACTGGATGAAACTGATGTTTTAGCCAAGTACGTTCCAATGTGCTTGAAAATTTTCAGAATTAATCAGTGAATTGTCAGAGAGCTTCAGACTTATTACTTTTTAATAGCATTTTTTATTACTTGCTAATTATAAGTTGAAAAAGGTGTGAGGCACAGCGAGTATGATAGTTCCTTAAGTAAATTGGAGCAGAAGGTCACAATAAATTGAAAAGTTATTAAGTGCATACTTTGCTGGAGACATAATGCTTATCATTATAAAACATAGGAATACAGATACTCTCCTTTTTTAATGTCCACAGATGGCACAAGCTAATTATTCTCATTTGTATAGCACCTTACACCTCTGTAGATTTTTTTTCAGAATGTTGAAAAACAGATGATCACGTCTGTTTTTGTAGCTGTGTGAGAGTTTTTCATTAACAAGATCAGGCAGGACCATCTGTGTGTTCTAGTAAAAAGTTTACCACCAACAGTGAATTCAAAACTTTCAAACAATGGATGAATGCATAATTTGTCATGTGCAGATACAGTGCATTGGCTAGCAGCCCGCGCGGCTTAGTCACAGGCTCCTGAATGCATTTCTTATCTGTCTTGAGAGGAGAAAATGCCAGCTCTGCATTGTGCGACTGACCGAAGGAGGAGTTCAGGTTTGAGCCTTTCATGTAGGTACACGCGTTCCCCTGGCCCCCCTGCAGGCACCTCATCCAGTATTGTCACTGGTGAGGAGTGACCCCAAAGGACGCTGCCCTGGAGGAGCAGCTTTCGCGCTCCTCCCTATGGGGAAATGTAGGACGTCGCCTGGAAATCTGAGGGAAGGTGGAGAGGCGGTTTTACATCGTGGGTTGTGTGATTCCTCCTCTCCCACAGTGAGCCCAGCAGGACAGGCAGGTCTGTGCACGCCTTGCTGAAAACACGCTGCACGGCATAACTTCAGCCTAAAGAAAACCATGGTTGGGACATGTTAGTGTTGAATACAGCTGATGGTGGAATAAAAAAGCGTGTGCAAGTTAGTTGTCTGCTAACTGTGATTCTTTAAGAGTGCTGTCCCTGTCCTTTCACGCTTCCCATGCGGTTTCACGCTGCCCCAGCACATTCTCACTCCCCAGCTGCCTCTCCCACTTCTCTTGGGTTCGGCACAAAGCAGCACAGTGCTTGGAGGCAGGCAGCCTTCGGACTTCACGCCGGACCTTGTGCAATCCAGGTCCCAGCTGCTCTCCATACTGTGCCGGGATAACTGTCCCCAAAATGTGGCAAATGCCCCCGAAAACAGGCGGCCAGTGAGGCAAGCCCCTTGCGTCCCCGGTCCAGAGCTGTCCTGCAAAAGGGACGGGTCATGGTGTGGACGGCCGGGCTGGGGGGATAGCGCTCAGCACAGGGAGCTGTTCGGAAGGGACAGGAAACTGGGAAAACAGATGCGGGGCAGAGATGTCTGTGTATTTTAATTTTACTTTGTCACTTGTAATTTCAGTGCGTTGGATGCAGCCCGGAGCGTTGAACGGGCGCTTGCCTCAGGAAATCAGTGATTTGTAACCCTGATCACTACCAAATTTTCCAGTGTAATCTCTGGCTTGTGCGTTTCCCTTGTGAAGTTGTCAGCGTTCGCTCAGAGGTTGTATGGCTTGTTAGCTATAGATGTATATCGCTCGTTAGAGGTGGAAATGCGTCTTGTCTTTCCGAGGGAAGCATTAATGATTCCACTCTGCAAATTAAGGGGTTCATTTAAGTCTCTTCCAGCGTTCCCATGAAAAATTGTGGCTCATACACATGCGTCCTCAGCCGGTCTCGTTTTCACTAGAGTACCAATTTGAGAGAGGATTTCATCTCGGAGTGTGGTTCTTTAATGAGAAGATGCTTTTGTGTCCTACATAATCCATATAATTAGTGTATTTTGGAGTCAGCTCAGATGGGATTTTCAAGAGCTCAGTGCATGGGCTGCTCTCAGGTTTAGTTTTATTCAGAAACTTAAAACTTATCCCAGGCTAAAGTGGGCAGTTCCCGGCATCCCCGTAGCTGGTGAGAACAAGTGTCTGGTGTGGCTCGGAGTGCTGTGCAGTTTATCAGGTGTCAGCCGGGTTTTCTTGGACGATCCACTTAACTTTTCTCCTCAGGTTCCCCATTTTGCAGAGGGGGAATGGTGGTGCTTTTGCCTCACAAAGAAGCTTTTCTGAATTTTAATTAATGACTGGCATGTTTTGGTATTCGGGGAAGAAGTCTCACTTGAGTTACTGCTTTGTGAGATTATTGTTTTTAGAATGGCATGTGAAGAATTTCTTCACGTATATTTCATCTTCTCTTGGTATCCTTCATCTTCCTTGTTCATATGTCCAAAATGTAATTATAAAATGTTCCCTTAGGAAATAAAAATTCTAAGTGGACTCTTTCAAGCCATGCTTGAAATTTCGGGGGGGGAGAGGGCTACTTTTGTTGCATCTTTTGTTATTTTATTTGTACCGCAGCGGTATTTAGCAGCTGCAGTTGTAGGCACCATTGTACTAGGAGCTGCACAAAATAAATACAAAAAACTTGATCCTTGCTCTTGTGGGTTTGCCGTTTCAGTGTAAGACAGGACACGTTTGATGAATTGAGATGGACAGATGGGGTGAGTCCTCAGAAATGGAGAGACAACAATTTCCACACGAGAGGCAGTCATCCAGCACGCCAGCTGTCTACCCACTGTCAAGGTTTTTTTATTTACTCTGGCACAGGAGATGTTTTAAAAGGAGGGAAACGTGAAGGTGCTGGTGCTGCTGGCTCCCCAGGAGCTCTTCCAAAGTGATGGAGCAGCAGGGGAGAAGGGGTGAAGCTCTTTGGTTGAGAAGAGGAACAAGTACCAAGGCTCTAGTGACGTGGGAGTGGGTGGAGAAGTGTTTGGGGGGGTTGGACGCTGAACTTCCACTTGGCGCAATGGAGAAAGCGGATCCAGGGATGTGCAGAGAGACAAAACGGCATGGTGAAGGGAGCAGCCAGGAGGTGTGATCCTCGCTGGGGGGCTTGAAGCTGGGCTCAAGTATGTCAACATGGCTTTTATGAAGATGAGAGGAGGGAAGCAGGGATGAAAATCTACAAGCAATATTAGATATTTGAAGGAAGAAAACTCACTCTGTTGCTGAATATGACCCAACTCAGACGGGTGTAGAATTTATTTTTTGGATTATAGGTCTACTTTTGTTGTAAATATAGTTGGTTGTAGTTCATTTTGCTAGTCCAACACCACCCCCCAAAACAAATAATGGAATGATTCAGTTCTTGGCTGGCACATAATTTTGTTATAAAAATATGACCCTCTAAAAATAATAACCAGAACGTTTAGGTAAAATATTCTCCAGCCATGGAGGATGCGAGAGTTCATTTTCAGATTCTGCCATATTGGCAAAAAAAAAACAACAAACAAACAAAAAGATATAAGCCTTCAGGATATATTGATGCCTCCTACAATTTGGGGATTTTAGATTCATATACAAAATGTTCTTTGCTACACTTTTTTGACTTGCCCTGTGTCTGCGTTTTTAGTGATAGGCGTGCTTCCACCTAGCACTCAACGTCCTGCTTTCTCATTAAAAGCAAAGGCTAAGGACAGATCAAGTGTTATGGTGAGAAAACGTGTCGCAGGAAGAAAAGAAAAACTCGCAATCCAGAGAAACCCATCCCAGTTTGATACTTACTCTCTTTGTTGCAATCTGAAAAGTATTACTAGCTAAAGTGTCTTTCTTGTAGTTATCTGAAGGCATAATTGAGAATCATTTTGCAGACTGTGTTCTTTTGTGTTTTCAGTTAATTAAATAAAAGTTACTTATCTGTGCCTTTACCCTTATTGGAAAAAAAAGACCTCTGGTTACTTTTAACCAAGGTTCCCAGCCTTAATAGCTGCGCTCTAAGATGATCAATCGCCTGGTAATGAGCAAGCACTCTGCCTCCATAGGAGCTGAGAATATTACTATGGGTGTGATCACTTTAACTAAGTATTGTGGGATGATAAACTACCTTTTAATAGAACATTAACATTAATCTAAACAAGATTAGTGGAGCAAAGCATTGTACGAATAAGCTTGCTCAATTAAAACAGATGGTCTTCCATGCTGAATTCCATTATGTTAATCAAGCCTCACTTGCATGCCCACACGCTTGCGCGTGCTCGCGTGAGCTCTCCTTTTTTCCAGTTGCAAGGAGTGTGGTACATACAAATTCGCTCAGCTTTGTGCTACAGTACTCATTTTATCATCTTTTACTGTGAGAGCTCTTCAGAATTTCATATTTATCAAATTATTTCTGAATGATTAACACAAGATCTTTACATTTTCTTCTAATTACACATCTGTCATTAATCTTCACTATTTCTTTTGCCCCAAGCATTTTAGAGAAGGTGGAGAGTGATACGATTCAGCAATTAGAATCGGCTGTAAGCATGATTAAGGCTGTCTAAAACCAGGGGAGAAGAAAAAAAATCTGAGACTGCAGCAACATTAATGTGTAGCGTTAGCCAAAATTAATGATCAAACCTTGCATCCTAGCATCTTAATATTGTCTCAGGCAAAATGGCTTTACGTTTGGAAGTAACACAGAATCACAATCTAATCGCTGTTTTTCCCCCCTAGACAAGCTTTTACTGTTCATTACTATAAGAAACAGAGTTTTGTTGCTTCAATAATTATTTTTTTCCAGGGCTGAAATACAGCACAATAGTCACATGTATTAGGAGGCCTTAAGCTTTTCAGAATTATTTTAAATTCCTTGCTTTAAAGAAACCTTTTAAGGAGTAATTCATCTCTAATGCAATCCTTTCAGCTCAAATCAGCTAAATTAAAAGGTGGCCTAAACAGACATGATTTCACCTTGTGTTCCCACACCCTGCCTTGCTGCTAAGGCGGAAGATAATATTTTAGTATTCTATCTGTCTAGAGCTAAGGAGAATAAATCATTAAATACTGTTTAGCTTAAGTTTTAAGACTTGGAGCTAGCAAGATGTAGCAGTAGAGTACGAGTTACTGCTTTCTCTTTTACTTATCCTAGTGTATTCTTTGCAGACTTGATCGTCTTTTGGCCCTCATTTGCCACTCAAAACAGTGTCAGAAAACTGCCTAAATTCACAGCTAGTGGAGAAAAACTCTGGTGGCTGGGTACAACGTAGTTACCTCCCAGTAATTTAGAGTGTCCCTAAGCCTGCTAGGTCTCGGTTGGTACTTCTTTGTTCCCTGGTAGTCCTGGTAGAGTTTCAAAAGGCGAAGTGATGGTGTTTCTTTGTCAAGTGATGTAATTCATCAAAATGAGTATGGTTTGGCCCAGCTGAGGACCTTCATCCTTCAGTCTTCCCTTCAGCTATCAGTTTGAAAATCAGATAACGGCATATAATGCCAAACAGAGCCAAGATTTTTCAAGACTCTCAGCATCAAGCATTGGGGTGAGAGATTGGAGGAGGCACAAACACCTCTGTGACACTTCTGTGGGATGTTGAGTAGTAGGTGAATAAAATTCATAAATCCCTTGGTTGATTTCCTGCCTTGTCTGAGGTATTTGGCACTGCTCAATTTGAAGGTCTCTTTTAAATCAAAATGACCCAAGTGCTTTTTCTGTACCCAGAAATAGATGACTTTTGGAAAGGAAGTAAACCATTGCTGAAAGAATGTCCATGTGTCTGCTCTGTGTTTCAGGTGTGAATTGCTTTGGGGGAAGTACTATCCTGAGAGCCAGTCTGCCTGGTAGATGTCAGTCTGGATATGGGAAACAAGATATATATAGGGTGAACAGAGGCTATTAATTATTGACAGTCACTGGAAACTCATTGATGGATACATACACCACTGCTCAGTCCACTGTGACTTAAATGTAAATGAAATTTAATGTAAAATGATCTATGATTGACAACTCATTGACTACGGTCTAAAACCAACTAATATGCTGGTGGGAGTGTTGCCTTTTCATTTCTTGGGTTTCCATGGCTGGCTTTTCCATAAACTAGAGCCTGAGATGTCTCTGGTTTGTAACTCAGAAATATCATCTTTCCAGTAAAGATAAATGAATGGTAAATCACAGGAGAAAGGAGGAGGTGTTTTAAAAGTGAGAGGCTGTTCCAGAGGATAAGCTTTCTACCCTTAAAGCTCATAGAGTTTGCAAGATAAGGGTTAGCTCATGAAGAAATACCCATTAGGTTCCCAGTAATAGAGAATGCAGGGGCTTGGTATGAGTCGTCAATCATTGTCAAAAACAAGCAGTGCCACACAAGGACGAGAGGTGTGTGAAGTGAGCTGCAGAGCGATATCTCACTGATTTCTCTTGCACCAACTGAGCATAGCTGAACAGGATATTGCTCCTTTGCTGCTTAAGCAGCCAGAAATAATAGGGTAGAGAGCTAACATATAATATCATCGCTCCACAGGGGTGTTGTGTAGCGCAAATACCCGAGGAGGAGGGCTGCGTAAACATATGAGAGTGGTTTTAAACAAGACAGCCTGTATTTTTCTTCCTGAAACTACTGGTTGGGGGGATCTTCCCCAGATGGTTACATTCCTCCCCACTACCTTTTCATTTTAGAGCTTCAGTCCCTTTGGTGCTCCAGGAAATAAGCAGCTATCAGACCAAGCGTGCTGCAGATAGATGCCACGCAGGAGTCCTGGCCATGTGCGCAGAGAGCAGAGCACCTCAGCTTCGCTTGTCCTGTTGCACATCCTACCTTCCTGTCTGTGCGCAGCGGTGGGGGCTCCTCGTGCAGCTCCATCACCTCATTTTCTCACCATTTGTGGAACAGGACACAGTGTTTTGGGGAGGTGCATTCACAGTGGAGAGCCCTGCAAGGAACGAGTTGCCGGTGGCAACGAGGTTCAACAGAAAAAAAATATTTACTAATTTTTGTTTAATTTGTTATAACCATTCAGAAGCACATTAAGGTTAACCATATAGATCTGAATCATCCTCTTTCAGGGCCGATCGTGTGGCTGGTTGGGGTTCAGTGGAGCAAAATGTCTGCCCCATCCTCAGTGTGACGCCTTGCTTGTGAGATGGGTTCACCGCGTCAGTTGTACGCTCGAGTCAGACGAGAGCGATGGGAAAGGGCTAGGTAGAATAATTTGCAGCATAATTAACTGACTTGTGCATGTAAGTATACTGACTGAGCATCAAGCAATGCCTGTGCTTGAGCACAAAAATAATTAAGGCCACTTATTTTGGTAGTGAAATATGGGATATCTTTAAAAACCCAGGACCTTGATGTTTCATACGGACAAGATAAATTGGTAACATATCAATGAGCATGAATCAGAAGGGTTTGTTGAAGTTCGTATCCACCTTTGGGCAATTTTCAGTAACTAATTCAGATGACTGAGTGTGGGTTCTTGCTAGTATTTACATGCAAGAAAAAGAAAATAATATTCTGTTTCAGCAACTGCATTTCAAGCAGTGATATGTCCTTGGCACAAGACTGCTTAACAGAAACATTTGGGCATTGGGGTAATCAAAGGAACAACTGGGTGAGCAACAGGAAATCCCTTCAAAGTGAGGGCAGCGGCTGGTGAAGCTTTCATGGCGCTTGATTTTTAAAGAGTACAAATGTTGTTGCAGTGGAGCTGCAGAGGATTTCTCATGGTTAATTCTTCTTTTCTTTGCTGGTTTTTCTTGTTATTTTTTCTGTTTGCCCAATGGTCTGTGTGAGTTGTTCGTACTTCTTGTTTTAAAGGTCAGAAATGTCATTAAAACTGTATGAATTATGGACTGAGTAATATTTTTCTTGTTTCTTATTTCAACTTTTCCCAAGTATTCTATTAAATAAAAAAAAAGGTAGAAGATGGTTACTTGCAGTAGACATTTTGGGTGGTTGGACATTTTGGTTTTGATTAATTCAGGTATAGCAGCTGGTAATAGACATAAAATTGCTGGTTGATGTACCATTTATTGTCACTGCAGGTATGGAACAGGAGGGAAATTTAGGACAATTTCATATTTCCAGGCAAAATTCTTCACGGAACCTGTGCCAATCTCCATCATACAATCTGTTATTAAGTCAATTCACTCATAATACTGTAGACATTAAAGGAAAAAAGAAGAAGAGTTTCCCTCGTAGGGTGAGTCAATAATATGAGCCATCCCTATACATGAATATTTTAATTGGTTTAATGGAGTCTATTCATGCATATACATTTTGTTGACTATCCTGCTTTTTCCGTAACGGGAGTCTTTTTTGTTGTTGTTGTTTGGATGGTTACTGAGTGGTTTTTCTCCTTTCTTATCACATAGTAGAAAAATAATGTGATTAAAGAACATCTTGAATTAATTGGAAAAAACTGAGATAAACAACTGCCCATTCTTCCTCATCTTTGCATATTAGCTTGAATTGAGACCTGATCCACGATGAATAATTAAATAGTAAAAATTAAACTTGTGGTCATAGCAGTGCAGCATAACTGAATGCAAACGTGTTCTGTGAAAAGATTATTTTAGTACTTAGAATAAACCCGAAGGTGTAATTTCATCACGTTACTAACGAAGCGTTTACATTGAGCTAGACGCTACTGACAGCGGTAGCTGACAGTCCTTACTGAGGCCTGGTTTTGAAAAAAAAAACCTACAAATGTGTGACTTGGAAGTGTTGAAGTGCTGCTGCCCGTGTTGGTAACAGGGCGTAAGAGCCAACGCAGCGTCCTCCTAGGGTCGGTGCCGACAGCTCCCCTCACGTCTGTAAGGGGAGGATGAGTCCCTAGCTCAAGTGTCTTCGTCCCTTTCTGGTACCTATCGGGAAACTGGGATTGTTTTATCTTTATGCTGTTATTGTCTGTGTAGTTTGTAAGAGAAGTGAGAATCAAGGTTTGGTAGGGCTTTCTTTGATATCATTCATCACGCTTGTTTAACCTTTAAAACGTATCAGCCAGTCAATGTTTCTTTTTCAACCAATCAATAAATAAATAAATAAAAAATAAAATGACAACCTCATAGCTGACTTCTGTGTCTTTGAGTGGCCTGACTTTTTGATGTCGGCTTAAAACTCACGCGATTGATGTGATGCGATAGGCGACCAGACAGCACGATGATGGGCGGTAGTAGGAAAACTTCTGTAGAATATGATATTTTTAAATCATGTTTCCTCTAGCGATCCCTTCGGAATGATAAGTAGTTGATGTCAGTGTGGATTTGGAAGAAGAAAAGGTATCTGTTTACATGCAAAACTTTTTAATTAAAAAGCAGATACGGAGCCAAGATATTTCTTACGTTCATATTACTCCACCTCAAGGGTCTGTTGGTGTGCAGAGGAGGGTTCAGCATGCAGGTCACGCTGCGTGCCGACGGTGGGCTGAGAGAAACTCGGCTATCGGCCCTTTTTGCTTTCCAATTTCAGACATCTGTGGCGATTTCTGTTTTCCATCATATTCCTAGAAATGCTGTGGCATGAGTGGGACGGGATTTCTGCATAAGCGCTTGGGCCTGAGCTGGCCACTAAACATTTCCAGAGGACTCAATCATTTAACAGAAACGGTACGACATTTCCAGAAATAGATTTCAGTCTTTCTGTAAGATGGGGGAAAAGGTTGGTTGAGTTTGTCACGTCCTTTGTTTTTTACAGAATTAGTTTTGATGGATGAAGTGGTGGCAGGGAGTTCTGAAGTTTGCAAGCCGTATTTATTTATTGCACTCTACGTTCTTTTATGGTGGTAGTTACTCAGCCATACAAATTAAAAAGTCACTTCTAAATCAGCTTATTCCCAGAAAGATGAGGAGTTTCATCAGAAGAAAAAAAAAACAAACAACAACTTCTCCTCAGTGTGAAGGCTTCCAACTATTGCATTCCTGATTATATCACTCTTACCCAGGGGAGAAAGAATGTTTTGTTCTTGAGGCACAGTCTGGATCTGTCTCCTCTGCTGAGGAAGTGCCACCTTAGAGAGGTTCTTGAGAATGTCGACACCCGACCATTGGAGCTGGCTCAACACCCCCCAGCAGCCCCCGGGAGCAGCCAGAGTGGTGCAATAATGAGTGATTTTTATTCGTTACCATGCTGGTTGACATGAGGAGCAGCAGTCAGTTTTGTACTCTATTTTCTTTGGGGTTTTATTGTAATAAAAAGCAATTTCTTCAGTCTCATCCTGCTCAGAAAATCAGGTAAAGGCTTGCTTGCTAATCAGGGGTTTCAGTGGTATTTCTGCTTCATCTAAAAATTCAGTGTAGGGATTTCCTTAATAAAGGCTGTGTGCATATTTTTAAGTATATTTTTGTACTATTTTTAGAAAGTGCTTGTAGTTAGTAGCGTAGAAAAACATGTAGATGGACAAAGCGAATACAAATATAATAGTTACAAGATCTACTCATGATTAAAATCCAAGGGGAGAGAAGACATGTAATAAATCAGAGTTTATATGAACCAGATGTTGTCTATTTGGGGCAGCGGTGGAACTCCATGTGGCTCTCAGAGATGAGGCCGATGCTTTGTGGACAGTAAAATACGCTTTTCTAACAGCATCTGCTTGCCCGTGTGTCTTGTGCCAGAATTCACACACCTCTGTCATTTGCTGCTCTTCAGCCTAAAGGTGGCCTCAGGTTTGCCTTTCTGCAGTTGGGTGGTTTATGGAGCTTGGTAGTTTTAAAAAGCTTTAAAATGGAGGAAGAAAGAATTTGTTTGCTGTAAGAGAAAATCTGCACAGGTAGGGGGATGCTGCTGGCGAAGGATCGCGTCCTGCTTCAAAGAAACCTGCCATTGTTGTAAGCATTTAGCAAAACCAGTTGGTTTAAAAGCAAAATGAAAAAAATTTGATATATCAAGACTGATGCTATCTGCACTTAGGAGCAATTTGATCATATCTCTCTTTATATTTGTCTCTTCCTCTGCCTGCAGTTCCCTACCCTAAAATGAATTTGTTCCTGGGACTACTCACTGGGGTAATCTAAACTGGTCCTTGCTATCAGTGACACGTGTATAATGACATTTTACTGCTTGTCTTATCCAGCGCGTCTGAGGAATCCTACTGCTAACTGTGGTGTTATTAGCTGCCCACGATACCCTGGGGGATAAGTGGCACCGGTGCTGCCAGGGCTGCAGCACCGCGGGATGGACCCGTACCGGGCGCGGGGGAGACGCGTCCCTCCCGCGGGACCTCCCTGCTCTCCGCTCCCCTTCAAAACGTGTGGGGAAATCGAGGGCAAGGTGGGCGCTGACCGACCGACCGACGGCTCCGCACAGGGGGGGCTACCGATAGGTGGTAAAATGCAAATTTTGTTGCAGCAAGACAATGTTTTCCTTTTGGATTCTGGGTTTTGTGTGCTTTTGGAAAGCATTTGGCAGCCACAGCAAGTATGTTTACAAAAAGAGCAGAACTGGTAAAGTTCAGGTTCGTGTTTGGATTCAGCCCCAGCAAACTGAAGCTGAAGTTGTGCCAGACGTTTGAAGCTGCCAGACGACAGTTCATCTCAAACAGAAAGCTGAAGAGGGGGAAAGAAATTTGTCAAATGTATTCCATGTGGAATTTTAGGCAATTTAATTTGATTCACTACACTCTGAAATGTCTTGGACTTCCCTATTGTTTCTTTACTTTAACACTAAATTTGATACCTTCTGGGATCGTCAGTGCTTTGTGCTGCATTTGTCACGTTCTCTAATTTACTGGCTTTAGTCTCTCTCTGTTTTAATTGATGGTACGGAGCCCTGCCAAAAGCACTCTGTTAAATTTAAGGTTGCTAGTTGAATCCTGAGGTCATTCTTCAGACGAGGGGACTGCTGCCTTTCTGTTGGAGAGCACTGTAGTAAGAAGGGGCAGAGGGGGTAAATTTGAAAGGGGAAAAGGGAATATTACGGTAAACCTCATCCCTGTGTCTCCATGAGGAGCATTGGCAGCCAAGTGCCATGACTGCAGGGATGCAGTTGCCAGGACATGGGTGGCTGCAGAGGCCAGGAGGTTCATTTTTATACGGTGATGGCCAACACCAAAGAGCGTGGAGGTGTGTTTTATTGTGGTTTTGCTTTTCCAATTAATTTCCTGCTCCACAGGTGAGTTCCCCATTAATTCCGTGTACAGTGGAGCCCGGCGCGGGGCAGGACGCGATGGCTCTCTGCAGCAATGCAGCCCTGCACGGGGCAGGACGCGATGGCTCTCTGCAGCAATGCAGCCCTGCCGTATCTCAAACTTGCCCAATATTTATGACCCACTTAAGTGCAGCTTTGGCATCGAGGCCGCTTTTTCTTCTCCTGCTCCTTCTAACCAAGTGCCAAAAACAGAACCCAGAGCCTCCATCAGTAAATAAAATACTCTGAATTGGTCCAAATGTTGAAGCAGTTGAGCCCACCAGGTACCAAACAGTGTTTTATTCTACATAATATTAATTTCTCTTGTAGAGACTTGTGCAGGCTACAGCTGAAGGTAAGGGCTGCAGCTGCTTTTTGTGCAGACGGATGAGCAGAGGTGCACAGCAGCTGCAGGTTAAATATAGCTACCCTGCCTTGATTCTTACAGATAACAAAATATTCTATTTCTAATATTCTTGCCTGAAACATCTTTTTATTTCCTGCGTTGTCATTTGACGCCCTGGGTCAGTGCGCGTTTGCTCCTGAGCCAGACTAAGGAAGACGAGAATAGTCAAGCCCAAAGTTGTCAGTGTTTACACGCAAGTCAGGTCCGTGAGGAGTTCGGTGTCTTTACCTGAGTGTCTGATTTTTTTCCCCCTGACATGTGCAGCCTCTGTTTCTAGGTGTTGAGAGTTTGTTTGTTTTGAGGAGTGTGAGGAGAGAGGAGCCTGAGGCTATCTGACACAGCTACGGTTGGAGCATCTCTTTCAACTCCTTTTCCTAGGCTGCAAATGGCCTGCGCTCCCTTTTTTTCTTTCTCCTTAAAATCCTCCTGCAGCTCCTCGTGTCTTTCAAATACAGTTCTGACAAGTTGAAAAGAGATCCATGACAGTGAGGAAGAAAAAACCCCAGGGCCACCAGGTTGCCATCGGTTGGTGGGGCGGGTGGGAGCTGGCAGGGATGGCTGCGGTCGCGCAGGAGAAGTGCATGATTCCCACCACGGCTCCGAACGTGGAGGTGTTCCTGGTACCTGCAGGACCGGGCTCTCTGCTCAGCCCAGGACTATGGGGAGAAGGTGCTCGGTGCAGCACCCTCGGGGTTTCTCTCAAATACAGCCCCAGTGGCTTCTCCCGGGGATGCTGCTGCCAGCAGTGAGATGGGCAAGCGGCTGTTGTAACCTGGAGACTGCCCTACAATTATATAGGTTCCTTCCTTTGTAATTATCACATTAAGCTACCATAAAGTCTGTATTTTTTACTGAAGAAATGCATAGTGATGTTAAAAATCTTTTCCCATGTAGGTAGTTTGACAAACATGAGAGCGTTGTGAAAATCATTAGCGCTAAGGGTAAAACCTCCAAATAAAGCTCCCTGGGATTTATTTACTGTGTGCTGTAGTAATAATAATTAAAACACATCCTGCTGCAGGTAACTCCCACAACTTGCACTTTGCTCTGAAGCTGAGAAGCTCATTGATTAATCCATGGGGTCAGTCAGTCCATCTTGTTTGGAGAGTTAATCATAGAAAGCCTGTGCACCAGGACCAAGAGTGAAGCAGGTTTATTTACTGCTGCTTAATCAGGAACCCAAACTCTCCTGTAGAGTGGTGAGAGGTTTGTTTCTACTTAGCCTTTAATTGCAAAATGATCTCATTAGTGCCATAGTGAATCTCAGCACTACCCTACAGATGCACGGAATTTAAAGAAGAGCAAAGAACAAAAATGCTTTTGCCCGTAAAGGCTCAACATTTGCCAAAAAGCGTGGTGCGGTTGGTGTTTGCAAGATTACCCAAACCAGGCTTCTCGTTAGTAGCCTTTTAATCCGACGCTGAAACATCAGCTCCACATCCCGGTGGCTTTCAGTCCTCCTTGCTGTTAAGAACAGAGAAGGGCTGTCATAATGAAACTACTGTGAAAGGTTTTTTGTCCAAGGATAAAGATGTCTATTGAGAAGAAGAATGGAAGCCCACAGCATAGTTCCTGTGGCATTCACCAAAGAAAGGGGTAATCCTCTGAGTTATCCCAGCTCAGGGTGCTGCTTTGCAGAGGACTTCAGACCATGTAAGTGTCCTTCTTACCAGCTTCTGGCATCAGTCCCTGGCTCATTTATTAGTTAATCATTTCTGAAATGTCTCAGTAGGGTAAAGGGAGAGCAATGGGATCTCAGATGGGCAATGAAATCCTGAATAAAGCAATCGTTGCCAAAGCAGGTGCTGGAAACTCAGAGGTGAGGTTGCACGCCCACGGTAAAGCCCTGAGCATAAAAGTGTGGAAAGCAGTGAAAAATGTCTTTAACGTGGGGCGCTAATAGATGCAGGTTCATGTTCCTGTGCCGGAGAACGTGAGTTCCACATCATGCAAATCCAATTCAGACTCACTGCCCTTTCAGATGCCGGTGGTATCTCTCTGCCTTTGTGGTAGGAAGCTTCTGGCTTGGATTTAGAAAATTAGGGATGAAAAGGCTCCTCCTTTAGCCCAATGCTAAATACTGGGAAGAGAATAGAGGGGAATATTCCCTTTACTAATACTTGTTTCTAATCAGATAAAAATAAGTGACAGTGTAGGAAGAATCCCTCTACTAACTGCCAGAACATGTCGATTTATCAAATTTTTCCACTGTTGCTCTTTTTTGAGCTAGCCTCAGAGCTGACAGTGTATGTTTTACAGTGCAGCAAGGTAGATTGATTGATCCTAAATAGAAAAGCCTTTGGGGTCTCGAGCTGATGTTTTAGCTTTGGAAAAAAACTGAGTAAAACATGTTAATGTAGAGAAAGGAGCCTGGTTTAATTGGACCAACTCCTGGCTTGCTGAAAATTAATGGCTGGCTGGCTGCTGCCAGAGTGATTCATCTTTTCTATCATGTTCTACAGTCCCTCTCTCCAGGGGTCTGTACTCCCCTCCAATTCCAATACCAAAAGTGAAATATAGGAGTATTTTTTCTTCTTCTTCCTTAAAAACATGTATTTTAGTTGGGTTGGCTTCCAGTAAATGAAAAATAGCACTGGTGGGAATATGAAGGAGGCAGGCAGTGTCTGGGAATTGGGTTTTGTTTACTGTAGGGCTGGTTTTGTTTTGTTTGAATGGGATTTAGATCTTTTTTTAATGTACTCTCAACTCCTCATTGCTACAGGCTGACTGTAGAGGTGACAGAATGAGTTTCTAAAGGATCCCGGTTTCCGTGTGTTGAAATGTATTGTTCCTTTTCTTTTCATCTGGCCATGGAAAGAGAAACCCTGTGTAAGCAAGAGCTATTAAAAGTGAATATAAAGCTGGAAAAGGTGTTGGAAGCATTTAGGTGGCTCTGGAAATGAAACTACATTTCCATGTAGTTCTGCCTACAGAAATATTTTATTTTTTTTTAAAAAAAGGGACTCGTGGATGAAAAAGGCTTGCAGTTCTCCCCATGAAACCTGCTGGAGGCAGTCCTGGCTTTTTGAAAGCAAAACAGCCTGCGGATGAACGTGAGGCGCTCGGGTGTTCACTAGTGCGTGCCCCAAACCTGCGTGGATGATTTGGTCGTGGAGGGGGTTGAGCTTTGGAACTGAAAGTGGGGAAATTCAAAATGTACTTTTAAACGCTAAATACTTCTATGTGCCATTTCAAATCTGTCCTACTTGCTGCCAGAGACAGATTGCTCCAGGTTTGCTGATTCAGAGGTGCAGCCAGGTGACTGGCACATGGAGTCACTTCCAACGAGCATACAATAGGTTGGGAATGTCCTGAATGTTGTATTGTCGCGTATTCCATATAGGAGGATTCGCTGTAACTGAAGATTACAGGAAGATAAATAAAGAAAGATTTTGTTTTACATAATTACATATGGTAAATTGTTACGGTAATTTATGATTATTCCAGTAAGGCAAATATTAGCAGTCATAGCTCAGAGATCATAAATAATGCACTGGAAAATTGGATATAATGCTTCTCATTGACCTGAGATATGGAAAAATGGATAAAATTGCAACAGATTTCCGTACCGTTAATTGCAAGAAAATAACATTAAGAACATGCTAAATCATGCTAAGTATTTTCAGCAGATGATAGACTGTGGGACAGTCCATTAATTCTCCGAACTTATTCATTATTTTTGGTTTTTACTCTGCGAACAGTTAATGAATAATCAATGCTTTGTGAAGCCGAGGGTGTGGGCATGCACATTTTTAATAGACATTCATATACCAACCAACATACATCCGTTTCTCTTCACCAGTTTCCTGTATCAAAGCATTTCTTAAACTGTATACTCTTAAACTTGATCACTGGGGATATGTTTATGAGACTCTGAAGGAGCTGTTTGAATTGCTGTTTTTACCTTTTACCAGTAGAGTTTGGTTCTCCCACGGTGCTATAAATATTAGATAAAGACACTAAGAGTTTATTAGTGTAATATTTTTGATGGGGACATGGTTGTAAATGTAACCTATAACATTAGTAATGGGAGGATGAAAATTAGACATTGTTTCTCTCTGGGTTTACAGCCATAATTTTTTCCTATTTGTGCGCTGTTTTTCTTGTGCAGGAGGAGAAGGGCGCTGAGTGTTTCGTTAAGTGGGAGGAGCAGGTCTGGTTCTGTGTTGGTGGTGTACGGGGCTCACTGTGAGCAGAACTGGGACCGCGGTAGGACTCTGGACTCACGGGCAGCATTGCCTGTAAGTGGGATGGCTCAAGCTGGTTTTTGTTTCCACAGAACATGGAACAGCAACGTCTCTGGGCTCTTCCAGAGCGGTCGAAAAGCCTGTTGTGCCTGGATACAGCCATCCTTCTAGTGCAAGAGAAGCAGAATCCTCTTGCCTTGATTAACCGTTTGAAGACAAGATATTTTAGTCCCAGAACTCCACCACGTATTTACGTTTGTTCATAGGACTCCATTTTACAAAACAATTGCCATAATAAGTTGTGACGTTTCTTAATCTTTTAACCCAGTGCTGATCTGGAAACACACCAGTGGCTGTAGGACCGAGAATCTGCCCGTTGGCTTTTTGAAGTGCCTGTGAAAGTCCCATTTTCCCATTTAACATTTTTATCTTGTGTTCGGTTAGCCTGTGTGTGGGTGATGGAGGCTGTGATCCGGCAGCTGGAATGAGAAACGGGGAGCCTGGCTTTCAGGATCCGGATCCCAGCTTTGCTGGGGATTCCCAGTGTGGCCGTGGGGAATTCGCTCGGCTGCAGTTTGTTCCCGCTGCTGTAAAGCAGTTTTCTCACAGAGCTGCAGACGGGTCGCGTGAACGTAAAGAAAGATGCCTTGAAAATGTGGCCGCGTAAAAGTTTATACTACATACTTACTTTCTCAAATAAATGAAGCTTTCCAATGAGGCACAGCGCGCTCGGCTTCGCATCAGCACTTAATGGAGAAATCCGTTTGCGAGACTGTAACGCGCTCACAGGGCGCCCGGGAATATGTACATTTTTTTGGTTAACTGAATGGTTTCGTGCCTGTTCTTACACAACAGGTTCCTACGCACTAGAAAGCTGGTTTTTGTGTTTTTTTTTTTAATTTCTAATGTGGTGACATGCAGGGGAACGCTGGCCAGGACTGCCACCCGCCCTGCAGGCGCGGGGTAAGGCGGATGAGTGCGGACGTATGGGAACATCAGGCCAGAAGTGCCGGGGCAGAAATACGAGTGATTTGCTAAAGATCACACAGAAGGGACGTTTCCGTACACGCTCAGGGCTCTGCAGGTTACCTGAACATCTGAAATTTCCAAAGGTTGCCGCTAAGCCAGCCTCATCTTAATGGTGTTCGGAGAAGTGGTGTGAGGGGTGGATTTGGTGGCTTAGGTTTATCACAGCCGCGCCGGGTGTAAAGGGAGCTGTTCAAGAGAGACAACTTGAAAAGCAGACAGGATCCTGCTGTAAATAGTGGTGTGTGTCTGCTGCTTTGAAGTTCATCAGGAAAGAAACATCTGCACAGCGATAATCCTCAAAACCATGGTGAAAAACAGAGTCCTGAAGGGACCCATACCCTGAACTGTGGGAGGATGTCCCGCCAGGGGGTATATCTTAATAAATAAGTATTATCCCTCCTGCTCTGCCAGCCCTGTGCAGCTTGCCAGAGGGGGCACTTTTTAATGGACTAGGAGAAGTTAAAGGAGAATCCAGAAGGATAAGGCTTACAGTGAATTCTTTGGTTTATACCATTTATAGTCCTATTAAATTCAATATACGTCTCAGACATTTGGGGGGCAAGGAAGTTCAGTGTATTCGAACATCTTTCAAGATCCTCGCTTGATCATTTGACTCTGTCCAGCTAGCTTAACAAGCTAAATAATAAAAGGGAACAATGCAAAACTTGTTGAATTTTTTTTCACCCTGTGTCTTTTTTGAAGAAAAATACCATTTTTTTTTCTCAGATGCCCAGCAGTTTGCTGCAGACTCCTGCAGCTTTTCTGCCCATCACTCACTACCTGTTTCAGTGTATCAAATTGTTGTACTTCCTCCTTTCATAGAGAAGCAATTAAAAATGATGAGGGTAAAGGGTTAAACCTAAAAGCCTGCTAATGAGGGTGTCTTCTTGGTTTTCTTTTCATCAGGCATTTGATGCTGGTTTCAGCATAAGCTTTCGATAAGCATCACTGAACATTTTTCCAGAGTATATTAAAAAAAGTTTTGTTTTTTTACCATCCTGTAAAAATGATAGATGTGTGGCTCGGCTGTTTATCTGAAATCCTAATTACTGATGCTTCAGCTTTTGAATGTTAAATTCATGCAGTGTTCTTTAGACTTCAAACTGGTCAAAGAAAGATGGATTTGTGTCCACAGAGAGATCTAAGTCTAGTAAACAGAGCCAATGTTTGTTTTTTTATTAAATTATTTTAAAGCCAAGAGTTGCATCAACTGCAGATTACATAGACTTAGAGCTTTCTGAAGGAGAAAAAGAGAAAAAACCCGAAAGTTTTCAACCATTGGATGAAATTTTAATTTCTGTTTCCATGAGAGCAAAGAATAGAGGTAAGATGTGGAATTTGAAAATACGGACAAGATCTCCTTTCCTTGAGCTATGTTATTTATTATAGAACAGTGGTTTGATTTTTTTTTTTCCCCAAGCCTATACACTTATATTTGGAAAAAATGTTACGTATAGAGAGAGATATGATGTATACATGATGTGTACGTGTGCGTGTATGACAGTACATCTCAGTAGCCACGTCTCATCCCAAGGAATTATTTTCCCCAGGCAGCAGTGAGGATGAGCGCAGGATTCCTAACGAGAGTGCTTGCGGCCATGCGACAGAATTGCCTGTTGCGTGTTGCACGTGTGTTTTCCGTGCTGTGTATAAACAGTGCCTGGGGCAATGGCAGCAGCTCCACCTGACGCAGCGGAGCAGGGCGATCCCCGGTACGCCGGCCCTGATCGCTTCCTGAATCCTCTTCCCCGCGTGGGTGAAATCTTGTGCAAAGCCACCGGGGTGAGCCGTGGCCCGTGGCTGCTGTTCCGGCAGGGCCCTCGCACTGACCAAATGCTATGGAATCCATGCGTCCTTCAAGCCTTTTTGTGCTTGTGGCTCCTAAGGGCTCTCTGGAGAGGAGTTGGCTGTGGTTATTCGTTGCTGAGCGTTCGTCTACCTGTGCTACCTGAGAAGAGCAGTGTGGAGCAGAGACGTTACTTGTTTAAAAAATTAGCCTTAATTTCTCTCAGGATTTTCTCTGTCTCGAGTCAAGTTTGTTTTAAACTAATGGAAGTAATTAGCGAGTCACAGGGGGACTTTGTCTAAGAGGTAGCCATTTTTAGATAATGGAGCATAAAAGTCGACTCGGTGACTTATGACACCAGAGCAGCATATTGGAGCCACGCGCGGTGTCTTAAGCAGATGTTTAAGTACTCCGAGTACTGAAATCACTACATATACGTACAGGAAAGGATATATTTTTTTTTCTCTCAGACTGCTAGTACACTGTTGGGCTTTCTTTGAATCTCAATAAAATGAAAGTAAGCTCTGAATTGTTTTTAATGTGCAGTCGTTATCACTCCTTCCTTCTTCACATGTCTTTTTGGATATGATCTGTGGGTACTTCAGGAGGTGTGGATGGGACTCGCTTTTTGCATTGCGCTTACATAGCAGAGTGTGGTAATACACCAGCTGATGTACCTCATTTCTAACAACGCCGATGGCATGGAGCTGAAAATAAATAACGTATTAGCAGTGAAGCACTCAAAGTGTTCGCACATGTTTATTATAGCTGCGAATGCGGGGGAGATTTGCAGAAATTCCAGAGAGATGAAGGAGATCTCGCAGCAGGGTGGTCCCCAGGGGTGCGGGGCATCTCCCCTGGCAGCACTGGCTGCCTCACGCGTCTCTGAGGCCATCCTCGTTTCTCTGGGTGTGCAGCATTGGTTCTTGTAGGTGCCACCAAACCATCTGTGTGTTTAACCTCATTCAGTGATTTAATGAATTTTTATTTTTCAGACTAGTCTAAAAACTGTGTCTTTATTGTTAAAGCGAGCAGGCCCTGGCATGGGCCTGAGGACTGACCTGGGATTGCCCATACAGTCAGGTTGATGGTAGCACTGCAGAGTCTGCGAGTTATCGTTGACCACACATTGTCCCCAGCAGGCCATTTAGAAGTTAAACTTTGTTTTGGGGGAGAAGAAATTCTGGCCTTCGGGAGATGAGCTGTGCTGTGCCGGTTGACCTCAAGGCCAGAGCATTGGCTTGCTAACATGGGCCGGTAGCCCTGAGCACTGGCCAGGTTTGTGTGAGATGGCCCATGTGCTCCAGGGCAGATGCCACCTTGAGAAGGGCCTGAGCTCCAGCTCTTGACGATGCTGAAGTTTGAAGTTTCAACACAGTCATGGGGTTTTTTAGGTTCGGCTGCCAGTTTGTACATCTGAGCTTTGAAGTTTGAGATGATTCCTAACTTTTCTGGGAACTATGGAAGACTCAATCCCATAGGCTTTCTTCATTGTTCATTTAACTGGATGGAAGTCTCACCTTTGTAAGACAGAGATTCCCTCCTTTAGACTGCTGAACACCTGCCCTGTGACTGAAAGCACAGGTCCCAACAGCTTCGAACTGTGGTCAGAGTAGCAATTAAGTAATATCCTGTTCCTTAAAAAAGTGTGACCCAAGTTTCATTTGAACTTTGAGTAACGCAGGAGATGCTACTTCCTCTTACATTGAAAAACATTTGTTATGCTTCTGGAGATAGAAAGCAGAGATAGCTGGACAAAAGTCTCAACTAAAGCATTTTAGATGAGATAGGCGTGGAGGTTATTTCCCGCAGTCTGAGCTACAGTGAATAGTAAAGACGGGCAAACCCTTGCTTTCCCAAAAAAACCTGAGGGACTTTTGTTTTCCTTGGCTTCCAGATTAAATGAGATTTCAATGATGTAGTCTATGACAATGAAATTGCTTAAAAGCATTACCTACTTTTTTTATATATACACTAGATAACTTTTTTGTCATCTTTTTTATAAATCAGTGTGTGCCATTTGCTGTTTGTGTCCAATAATTACTGCAGCAGTAAGTAACAGTTCTCACCACGCACACATAAAAATGTACAAATGTCATCTACGTAAATATGTAGCATGGAAAACCGTTGTCAGACATACAGTTATGGCAGGATCACAGCACCCCGGTTATTGAGAGATGAAGACGGGGATGGATTTTCCCTTCCTCCACTACAGTCTGCTCCTCAGTTCCATACTGAGATGGTACTGGGGTCTTGGGCAGCAGCACTGCTTGAGCAGCTTCCTGCCTGCTTTTTTCTTTGGGCTGTGCCGTACCTCAGATTGTTTTATTTAAATCCAGATTAGTCCCTGATTCAGCAAAAAGCAGCACTGCATCAGCGGTCAGCTATG